>CALSBV010012195.1:9240050-9255335 GCA_943590825.1 Bovichtus diacanthus | reverse complement strand
GGGTATAATACACAAACACACAAAAGACCCATATGCACAGACACACACACACACAGACACAGACACACACACCTGCACACACAAACACTAATGTGAAGCTGACTGTGGACAAGTTTGACTGAGGGGAAATTAGACACTATTTCTGCTCACTCAGACAACAGTGCTCCTTTTAACTCTACGGCAGAGACTATCTCAGCAATCACCTTGAGATGGAGCCTGGAGATAAGGCCAGATTAGATGGGCATGGAGATGTGGGAGAGATAAAAGTCTTTAACAGACAGCGAAGGATCTAATTAGCACAATGAAGATTTCTGCCGTCTGGCTGAGTCAGCCGCGGTGTCATCAACCTTTTGTGTCGATGGAGGGAAAGTATTGTCAGGTAAAAAATTTGGTATGTTTAGGGAAGTTGCAGTGGGAGGTAGAAAATACGTCTGTGTGTGTATGAGTGTGTTTGACACAACCATTCACCTATATACTTTATACAGATGATTTATATTGTTCACACTAACATTCGCCCACATATACAAGGTTTTGTCTCTCTGTCATACATTTCTATTCTAATGAGATTTATATATATATAATATGTGTATACCCTGAGGATGGACGTAAATTAACATATTTTGGAGGATTCAGCTCATCTATAGAACAATGATATCATACAATAGTGCCTGTAGATTGTTTGCACTCAAACTCTTATGGTGAGGGACAGTATCTGCCAAGTATTGCCAAAGCAGGAGAACTTTTGTTGAACAAAACATTGAGTTAAGGTCAAGTTTGGCTTATGTTTATGGAAGCAATACAGGCATCATATGAAACGATAGCTCATATTTTGATAATCAGTTTTCTTTTTTTTTTTATTCATGCATGTATTTGAAACAACATATTTTAGGCCATCAAAACATGTCAACTGTTCCACCTAACCCAAATGCCCTCAATAAAAAATACATATTTGACATGAATTTAAAAGGTGACATTTATTTGGGATTATTTTCTGGTGGATACTTCCATTTCTTCCTCTGGCTGTCAGGTGATTGACAGCAAGCACAGCGTAGGTGTGAAATAATACGAAGAAAGAAAAGTCAACTCCCAATGAAACACCAATAACACAACAACTATAACGAAACTAAATTAAGGCTTCCTGTTTATTGTGATGGATTATCAGGCGCAAGCAATTTTCAAGTCTGTGGAAGTTGTTTTCCAAACACACAAAAATGAATGCCATTATTTTCCCTGCAACTTCCTTTGAAACAAAACAAGCCCTGATATCTTAACTACATTGACTGCATCCACACACCCACAGAAATAAGTGGATATAAAAAGAGCCAGCAAGATAATTGACAGACGCATACAGAAACACACTTTAAAGCTTAGGTTGAAGGTTTGGGAATTAATGTAGTCAACAAGGGTCCCCACAAGTCCAGTAAACTCTGTAAACACTCTATAGGAAAACACAATCCCACAAACAATTGTACATTTACACCTAGTACTATTCTAAACCGTGCAATGTGCATGTTTAAGGACTAATATGAGAAAAAGGGATTTATTTTTTTTCTCTTGAACTGAATTTATGAGCGGAAGAGTCACATACAGGGATGTAGGGCATCAGTTATATATGATGATAAGCCACATAGCTTATCATGATGTATAGCACAAGCATCTTCAATAAATTTTAACATTTGATGTATTGCCAAGCTGCATTCCGGTGCAGCACAGGACAATGCATTCAATATAAGACAATCACTCATTTGCCCTGCATTTAATCATGGTCGACAGACATTTCTAATACTTCTTCAGTGTATCAGAAAATAGTGCTGCAAAAACAAAATCTGGCCGACAAGGTACATTTATAAACAAAACATTTGAACATTGGTGCAGTGGTGTGCTAATAGCTTGGTAGTCTAAGCTAAATTGTCAATTTCTATCGCTTCATTCTTCCATTAAAAACAAACATACAAAAGTGGGCTATTAAAAAATAAATCTCAATCTAAGATTTTAGAACAAATTTGGCGAGGATGGACTGCCATGGCCATATTCACAGGGGTCCCTTGACCTCTCACAGGATATCTGAATGATTTGCACTGTATGTTAATCTGATTTGGGCAGAAACCAGCAGTTATTTGTATGCCGTACAAATGTGTTATTTTTTGCCTATTCTAAAAATGGTTTCTGCATACTGGGGTCCCTAAACATTCTTGGATTTGCATAAATTGGCTATGTGTGGAAAGCTGAGGCTGTTGTGGATCTAATGAGCACGTTTGTTTTCATGAGTGATGATGTTAGTCCCCATAGTAGCCATTTCATTGTATTGGGACCATTTTTTGAAACTTGACCTCACTGTATAAAATCAGCTGTTGTGACCTTTAGGATAATCATAATCGTTATAAACTTTACAACCAAAAACTAAAGACTGAGGCCGTTCTGAGAACGTATAGCTCTCCTAAATTGACAATAAATGTTTTTTTGAGCAGTTTCCAGAACACAAGTGCTTGCCATCCGATCGCTGAAAAATACAATTCTTGTAGAAATCTCCAAGTGTCAAGCACTGTGGTCTTCTAATCTTCCGAGTCTCAGCTTTCAGATGATGTACACCACATCCATGTCGCATATACGGTTGACCTGCAATCTCTCACCAACTCACCAACAGTAAAGATGTTTAACATTGAAATTATTAACATTTGAGCGATACTAGAAATGTCTTCTCTTAAAGTCTCGAACTCGCTGCTGGATCACACAGAGCAAATGGTTTGACATTATTTCAATGACATTTATAACATCGTATTGTCAGTGTAAGGAGCCTTCACTCCAGGTGAACAAGACACTTTTGTTAATACTGAAGGTAACACTGCAGCTCTTGTTCTCTTTTCACAAGTGAGTAGCATGGAGACTGAAAAGGAAAATGTGCAAACCACAGTAAGTATGAGAGATTCAAGGATTCAGTATCATTTGTTGTCCATCTCTAATACAGGGTTGCACAACAAAATGCAGTTGTAGCCTAGTCCATTTGTGTTACACAAGAAGAACATGACAGAACAAAACAAAAACAAAACAGTAGAGTACTACTGTAATGCAATTTTTTTAATATTCATCAGGAAGAATGTTAACAGCAGCAACTCAAACACCAGTGAATACGACAGAAAATATGACTTTAACGTAAAAATTCGACATGAGGGAAACATTGTTCGTCAACTTTCACTTCGAGAGATAGGTGTGTTGTTACTGGGGCTCTTTTATTCCATTCCAATGTTTTCCTCAAGGAGAAATACATCTGTCATTTAGAATATAAAAAACTTCATGTACGTAACTGACCAGTCAATGCAAAAAGAGGCAGAGAAGGAGAGGGGCATCATTGACTGTACTTGTTCCCCTATTATAGGGGAGATGTGAACCAATGGTACCTGCTCAAGCTGCCCCCATGCAATGCAATGCCAGATCCTCGCATTCACCTTTAAAAGACAGTCCAATGAGCTGAGACGACGGTACATATTGTGGCAAAAACTCTTAACCCAATTATATACATACAGCAGACTACAATTTTTAGTTAGTGGATTCTCCAATTTTTAATTTAGACCACCTTAAATGTTTTACACAGGGCCCTAAATATTCTGACAATCGCAGAAAATGTTGAATTTCATGAGACACTGAAATTCAGTGTGTTTTGTACAAGCCAGAGAAGACAAGGCAAGATGACTGTCTGTATTGTTTTACTGAAAGGTTTTATTCAGTTTGTCTTACCTGGGTTCATTAACATGTGCAAACAATTATGCCTCTACAATCAAAAAGTGTGAGAATAGCAACAATTTGACCGTTTAAAAGTTACACAAACTAAGAGTACCTTATAATAGCCCAGCTAACATGGCAGAACCCTTGATGGATCTCAGGACACATCCTAAGTAAAATGACTGCACTCTAAATGATCTCACTGTGTTAACCTGGAATCAGTGTAGAATTTTACAAAAGCACAGAAGGTCAATTACTGTCAAATACCGATGACGTGTCAGAGGATTAGAATAATTAACAAATGTGAACACGCTGTACCTGCTGTGTGTAAGTTACGCGCAGTGCAGTACAGTACCCTGTGCCCCTAGCATTTGCCTATACTCTGTAAAACATCATTGACAGATTTAATGGAATCAGTTGATATTTAACATGCATTTAGTTTAGCATCTGTTTCTAACTGCTTCTAACTAACTACTCTTTTTGACTAATTACTGCTGATAGAACTCAAAGTTTTTTAGAGAGACATGATAAGCCTATTTACAGACTTTCCAGCATGCTCTGTTTGAGTTCAAACTCTCCGCAGAGCTCATGAAGTTAAGATAGTTAAAATGTTTTACAGTGTACTGCCTATGCCAAGAACGGGCTCGTGCAGCCCTGTAAGATAAACAAATTACACACATTTGTGATGTTTTATCAGCAAAGACAAGAAGCAATGTTTCCGTCAGTCAGAATATATTCCAGTCACTTTAAGTCTCCTCTATTTTCTTAGATAATAAAATGCAAATCGATGTCCAACGAAAACCATGCATCTCTAAATTTGATGATTTTGACATTTTCAGATAAACTCAAGGATTATTTTTCATTTAAGGGTTGAGAACATTCTCCTACTTCCTAAGGTAAATAAACCATTTAAGAATCCATTGGGTTAGCTGAAAAACGAAAACAAGCATTTCTCTGAACGCATGAAAAGTTGATATGTTTTGGACGGAGGAGGTCGATCATACAACATCAAGAAGGTGGGAACACCGAGCAAAACTGACACGATGATGAGAGCAAACGCAGAAGAGTGCGCAAACTCAATTAAACATTTTCTTAAAACGTAGGAAAGGGTAAACCGATAGCTGGCCCCCTGTCCTGCGTCATTCTGGTGCCGGCTCATTTAAGATCATCTAATGTCACCGGCTGCAACTCCATCCATCTAATGTTCTCCCTCCTTTCCCCTCATCAGTCTGCAGCTCTATGAACCATTTACTACTAATATGGATTGATTATATATGGAAATAGTAGTTGTTTTAAAGCATCCATGAATATATTTCTATGATTGTTCTGTGTTGAGAAATGTAGCGCTGTTATAACAGAAGTGTATCATCCGGGTCTGTGTGCTTCTCGCAAGATACCTTCAAGGACAAATGAAGGTGAAAGGTCCCATCATAAGTCATTAACATTTGGGTCTGATTCAGCCTGAGGACAAAATGAGCTTTTAATGATGTTGCGTAAATATTTATTGGGCAACACTGATCTTCAAACTGTCTCGTTGGCATTTTCGACAAAGTGTGAATCAAAATAAAATATTTGCAATAATAAAACTCAGTCATCCCTGGAGACAAACAAATAGAGGCAGGACCATAAACACAAACACATAGACGTGCACAATGTGTCCCCGAGCGTCTTCGCTGAAAATCTCTCCACAAAACCTTTTCTTTTATTTATTTTTCTTTTTAAATTTCCCGTACATCATGGGTCACCATGGCAATAAGTCACTCCAGTTCACTCCACAGGAATTAGACAACTTTATCAACCATTTGCTTAACAGTTTAAGGTCACATGACAATCTGACACATGAAAATAAATGATAAATAAACATAATAAAAGCCCTCCACCAGCTGCAGGGGGACATCAGAAGGCGATGGCGGGCGTCTTCTGAAGTGCAACAGTTTATTGAGCGCAGCTCTGTGATTTCATTACAGCGTATTTAATCCAAAATTAATAAGGTTGGTTATTAACCTTTTCCACACTCATTCTTTATTCAAGTTTTATTTCACTGATGTTTAAAAAGTGTAATGAGGCCGCCGAATGCATTTCGCCCACACTTACAACATGTGTGTGTGCTCATATGTGTGTATTTGTGGTGCGTGCATAACTGGATGTGCGTCACCTTAAGCCCATGACAAAGAGAATGTGCAGGTTTTAATAAGAGGGTAGGTGTTGCTCAGCGCCATCCTATCATTACTGTCATCTCACCACAGTGGTGCTTCTTTGTGTGCAGCTGCCAATCATAGAGGGCAAGATCTGACCTCAGAGCTGCACACCCCGCCCATACAGCACATTGCCTAATTGCCATAGAGACTAACACTTTGCTGTTAATACTGTTAATTATTTCTGTATGAGTACATCCCTCTCTCTTTATTCTATTTGTGTACATATTTATGATGATCTACCTGCTTGTCAACTTTCTCTATATTACTGTCCATAATAGTGACTGCGGCTTCTTATCTCTGTAGCCTAATTGTCTCACAGTCCCATTCCTCAGTCCTAGTCAATATTTATTGAAAAAGGATATATCATTGGCAAAATTTACAAAAAAATAAATGTATCTAAGGAAATATTTTTGCTTAAATCAATAGTTGTTGCCATTTAGCCTTTAAAAGATTCACCGCGTTCAAAACACTGTTTGCTCTACCACATGCTGCGCACATATCCGCGCCCCTGCAGTGCAGTCTAGCAGCAATGTAACAGCACCATAAATTACATTCATACAACCACAATAACACAACATTGACAGATATTTGAAGCTTTATTCGAAAAACTCAATAGAAGATTCAAACGTAAAAGAAAAAAAAAAAAAAAAGGACATTCGGTACAGCCCGGTGCAGCCAGTGAAAGAGACTTTCCCTCTGCGGGATTCGTGATTCAAGAACAGAGAAGCTTGAACCAAAGTAAAACATAAAGCACTTTAAAGTGAGTGTCAGGATACCTGTGCTTTTAATCACGGGTTGGGTCACAGGTCTTATATTAACGGGTTGGGTCGGGTATGGATTGGGTAACGGGTCAGTTCGCGGTGCTAAACTGTGCAGGTGCAGGATGATTCAGTTTGGAAAAAGCTGGACCTGTGCAGGACTCTGCTGTATACATTCTAAGTGGTTACTTTCATTCCTTCACACCTTTTCGCAGGGACGTTGCTTTGTTTCTTGCTACATCACTGTATCCAACTTTCATTGTCTATAACCTGCATCTCAAGCACATACTAGAGCAATGAATTTAAGGAACAAAATGTGTTGTTTGTCATTTCCCTTCAGAAAGACATTCTATTCATTTTCTGATCCGTCACTCATGTTGACTTTTGCTAAACGACACCTGTAACCTGATCTCTAACGTAAAGTGAATATAGGTCAGTGTCAAAGTCCAATGTTTTGTAGACCCGCCCAACCAAATCAACGTTCTCCCTCTGTGAGTTTAGTGGCTTTGCTGAAACGATGATGATGAAGATAATGATACATTTTATATACCACTATTTATATGGTTGGTTGGTTAAATAAAAAGCAGAGAGGAGATGATCCTGGCTCAGGTTATCGTAGTCAAACCCTCTAACATCCACATGGAGGTACATAGACTACCTGTGGTTGAATCAATGAATTTGAATGAGTTAGTAAATGAATAACTTTCTAGATCCGAGTGGTGCTTTGCTTCCAAAAAATGGAAGTACTAATTAAGTTTTCCCTTAAAGTAGACATCTTGGGCCTGGAATTAAACTCTGGTTGTCAGATTTAAAGGCAGACGCAACAGCAAACCCATCCCCCAAACAACTTAAAGGCCCTTGCAATCCACAAAAGTATTTATGTCCTACTGTCACATCTTTCACCTTTTCCTAGTCGCCCCTTCACATAAATCCCTCCATGGTGGGAAGATATATTTCTCACATTTTCTGTTTATGTGCTTTTTTCTGAAACTTTCAGCAAATCATACTCAACTCAAGCTTTATTCCCTCACAACTTATTTTGTTTCATGAACATTTTCTCAGAATATTTTTGTCTCATCTGTGTGGTTTATTTTTCACAAACTGTTCCCTTCACTGGTCTACATGACAACACACGTTTTCATCATGTTTTTTTTGTCCCTTTCTTTTTAATTCTGACCTGTCCTGATCTTTTCTTTTTTTTTTTTTTCTTCATCTCTCTCATTCTCTTTGGTCCCTTAACAGCACAACCTAATTATAACACATTTTTAATCTTTCACTCACTTTTTTGCTCATACCTTATCACCTCCCTCAGTGTCCCTTCCATCTCCCTCTGTGCATACTTTGCTGCAAACCAGAATTACAGACCATCCTGGATAAGGTCGTGTTTTTGTCACTATGACGGCAATGCCTGGTACAGACTAATTATGTAGCAAGCAGTCTCCACACTGGGGGCGAGGTTGCCAGAATTCATGGGGTTATGAACAAATTGGTTCCGGTGGGAGACAGAGGACAGGAAGCACACTTTGATGAATGAACCAATGAGATACAGCTGCTCGAGAAATGGATTGGAGTCCACCGTCTGTGGGAATCTGGCTGCTTAGTTGACTGATATATAGCATCTGCGATTCTTGTGAGAGAAGAGTTTATTCAAAGTAGACGGTAGAACAATGTGTGGTATATGTGTGGGGTGGCGATTGTATTTCACCTGGTGACACAAGGTCGGCCTCTGGATCTTTTCATTTTCAAAGCTGTTTGAGACTTTGATTCTCTGTTTGAAACAGTTTTTTTCTCCGAGTCAAGCTGACATATGCACGCATGAGTTTGATGCGTGTGCGTGTGTGAGTACATGTGTTTAGGTAAGTAATGTAGCCATGGAAACCACTTTTTTTAAATTTACGTTGGCGTTTTTCAATAGTTGCGTATTTACACAATTAACATTCTCCACACACAAATGAAGGTCTTAGAAGTTTCTAGTGCATCTGCTGAATATTCAAGCCTGTTAAGTTTCCATCCACAGCAAAGCTATGGCCAAGTCTGACAGTCATACGACTAATCAGTGAGTGCGTTTCCATCCACCTGTTTAATTTTTTATTTGCATTTGGAAAAATTGCGGCTGACGAAAACAGATCTTAAATGCAACAAAGTTTTTCGAGGCCAGACTCACATTGATAGTTGTATGTACTGCGCCATGCACTATAGGAAACCATACTGCTTAGACCTGCAAGTACTATTAGAAGTAACCTCAATCTTTAACTATCCAGTTTTGAAGTTGGGAAGGTTTCGAGCAGGATACATTTCTGCAGGGGAACACTTACAATAACTGCCAGGGATTTAGTGTGTGTAAGAGATGTGTTGAATACTGTCCTAAGAATTAGAGGCTTCATAAGCTGTTATTTGCTTTTATCAGCTTTTATCAGATGAAACGGTTTAAGAAAACTAATTCAAGTTTCTTTTTTCATCATTCTCAATCACTACACTTCCTGCTCCTAGCAGTGACCTATTCGCAGTGACCTGCTAAAGCTTATGGGTAAGCAAATTCAGCAGATCTTCACACCTCCGCATTGCACCTGATCGTGGGGGGAGAAAATTCCCCAGCACACGCACTTTTCCAATCCTCCTACACCCCCTCTAATCCTCCCTTCCCTTTCTGCTTTCATCCATCCCTTTAACTCTCCTTCTGTCCCCTCTCTCTCTCTCCCCCTCTCTCTCTCTCTCTCTCTCTCTCTCTCTCTCTCTCTCTCTCTCTCTCTCTCTACCCAGCAGGCTGGAGCAAGATTCATTCAGAGCACAATCAGCACGAGACATGAATACAGAGCAGAGCTGCGTCACACACACACACACACACGCAGACACACACGCACACACACACACACACACGCGCACACACACGCACACACAAACACTCACAAAATGTCTCTTCAACCTCTGAAAGTGATGATGAGCTAGCTGAGTGCACACACGCACACACACACACCTACCCACACGTACAGACACGCGCACAAACTGACGCACACTATCTTTAACCTCTGGATGTGATGATGAGAAGACAGAGTGCGGAGAGCTTTTTAACACTCTGCTCTTGCAAGTATTTTTACACTGCTTTACTTTATTCCTTAAACTCGTGCATCCCAATGTGTACACACTTGCATGTGTGAATGTGCACACTTGCCTTTCATTAAATTTCCTTCCTTTGACTGTTGGAGCCGATACATTAGTATGGATTTATTTCTATTTTACCTTATTTACCCTTCAATACTAAGAGCACAATTCCTTAATGTATATTTACATTGATATCAATGAGAGGTCATTGGCAGAACTTGGAAGGTGCTTAGAGCTGTAAAGGTCAAGGTTTTGATTCTTTTGCAATAGTTTTGAGCATAAATTATAAATTTGATTACTTAGTTTGCAAACTACAGACCACTAACAAATGTATATTTTACAACTGTAAAATGTCCTCCTCAGTAGATATCCTATTATTTAATAACAACATTTAAGGGGATATTCATAAATTTTTTTTATGGATTTATATTTAAAAATCAAATATTGGCAGATATGTTGTTAGGATATCGTTATTTTTTTATACGTACGGACATCAAAATCTGTATTTAAAAATCTAAAGTCCAGAATCAGTCTTTATTGCAAAAAAAAATAGCTAATTGATCTTCTTTATGATGCCTTTACAACTCATTTTAACTTGCAAATGTATGTCTGCTTTCCTATCAAACAACAGTCTAATGAGACACCTTGCCCGAGTCTACCTGTAGGTGTTGATGACTGAGACAAGAGACCTTTGGCATCTTGTCACATTTGTTTATCGTTGACAACATTTATGACTCATGAACATTAGTTATCCACATTTTAATGCGGAAGAAGATCATAAACACACACACACAGACAGAGAAGAGCCTGTCGACACGGTACTTCATGTCTTATCAGAGATCAATATTTCATTTGCTTTCCTCCTTTGTTTAGACGCTGACTGTCATCCTGTCCTAAGGGGACAGCTCAGGGACATGCACACTCTCACACACACCCAACACACAAACAATAAAACCGCTCAGGGCCGTTGTTTGCTTTGACTGACGCGTCGGCCGTGCTGTGCTGACACCTCGCTGACACTCTATCCCTTTCAGATGCACATCACTGTTTACCAACTAACGGCAAAGCGCCATAAGTTTCAATGTGTATGTGTCTTTGTGAGTGTTGTATCTGTGTGTCCTCAATACTTCCGGTCTGTCATCATTACACACTTCCCTCGTTTAACTTTTACATCACTGTTTACACATTTAATCAAAGCCAAACTGCGTGTGTTCCCCTGCCTTTGTGGTTGCACGCGTGTGCATGCTCCGTGCGTGCCGTCTCTTTAGTGTTGTTTGCTGTTGTGCTCAGACTAGATCAGGGGAGCGGCGGTGTTATTGTAACCCAGTGAATTGGCACAGTGTTTAAATGCAAATTCACAGCACTGCAATGACAGGGACAGGGAATAGAGGATTGGTAGAGCAGGGAATGGCAGAGTCAGGTTGAGGTGACAGAGAGGGAATGGGGGATTTAGAGGGGAGGGAGTTGAAAGATGGGGAAAGAGAAATGAGGCGATGAATGGGGATTTGGTGGGAGGGGAGGAGACAAGAGGTCAGGAAGTAAAGAGGAAAGGACGGATTGAATGGGTAATTTAGAGAAAAGGAGGAGAAAAAAAAAGAATGAAGCAAGGAGTTAGGGTAATTTAAAGCTGAGGAACTAGAAGTGCATGACTGAGCTATGTCTGAACCATCACTGATTGCTCTGCAGTGTCACTGCCTTTGTCTATTAGAGAGTGTGCGTTTGTGTGTACGAGATCATAAGTTATAGTATATTATCGCAGCCCCGCGTGTACGTATGTGTGTGTAGACCTTGGCATGCACCACTTGCGAAAGCTCATTTAACCAATGAGACATGTCTCCCTCCATTTGATGAGGTTTTTTTTTTTTATTTTTTATTATTATTCAGAGCCAAACTGACTGTGTGACTGTGTGTGTGTGTGTGTGTGTGTGTGTATGTCGTTGTGTGGGTCACAGCTGGACACCATGTGTGTCTTGGAGCCTCTTGTACATTACCCTCAGCTAAAGTATTTATTGAAATTGCAAACCATTTCAGTGTCATGCCCACTCTAGTTGTAGGAAGTCAGGTGTTTTAGTGTCTCACTTATAGTGCTGAAGTACTGGAGGTTGGTTTTACCACTATGACAACAATTTACATGTCTCCTTTGACATTGAACAGTTCAACCAATATTTGCAAAACCTAACATCTCTCAACATTGGTATCAACAGAGACACGGTGACAATTTAGGATGCCAATGTTGAGATGTATTCTGGAGCCACTCCATTAACAACAGCTGGAAAAGCCAACCTTTTTCATAAAATGTGTATTTAAGCCTTTTTCATTTTTTAACACAGCTGAGCCTTGTTTCATAATGCCGCTAATAGCTCGGAATCAGAAAATATGCCCAGAAAATGAGGATGGATGCCATCATATCTAATGAGCTGGTTCACAATCAATACTCCAGAGTTATTCATTTGATGGAAAAAAAAAAACAAGTGATGACTTTCTATTTATAAAGTAAAAAAAAAACTAGACATTCAAACGTGTTTGCGTGCTTATCTTTCTGTATGTTTGACATGTCATCGGCCTGATATAACAAAGGTCATACTTTAGGTGATGCATGCGTGCGATTTTTTGCTGCCACTATGACTGTGCCATTACCCACAGCTATGACAAATGGCACTGTGTTACCCCTCCTACACACACACACACACACATCTCCCACCTACGCACACAGTGATGTTATTGTCATCCATCCCTCAAGTGAAGCTGCGACTTCTATCAAGCACGCTATTGTCAGCTTTTCTTTAGGATGGAGAAATGAGCTCTAGCTCTCAGCTGATGTATGCTCCACCCATACAGGCACTTGACTATGGCCATCTATGGTCATCAAAGTGCCTCTCTTTTTTGCTGTGCATCACATACTGTACTATATATATATGTAATGAAGAGCTATATCACTGCCTTCCGTGTATGAAGTCATTGTCAGCTAGCTTGTAAATGAGACACTTATTTCCCAGCCCACACACAATGTAGTGGCGTTCTTGTCAATGCAGTCCATACAGGGCAGATTTATGTGCATGACATCTTTATGCATGGGATATAGAGAGGATATCACTTTGTATATATCAGCTTTCCACTTACAGTATAAATATTAACTAATTTCCTTGGCCAGAGTTGCCATGTTCTATGTGTGAGCTGTGTCTGTATAAGGACACTAATGAACTTCCGAGCTCTATATTGTTTGTCAAGATCTGGGATAACGAAAAAAGCTACAGCATCCAGCTCTCTGGGAATACAACAAAATTGCATTGCTAGTGTTATTATTTATGTTACGTACTGTATGTTTTATCTCCTTCAGCAAGCCATGGTGGCCCATCGTGCATTGCCTTCAATATAAAAATGGAACAGAGTAGCACATTTAGATCATTTGGCTTCTTTCCTTTTGCTTGTTCCCCTTAAAAAGTCAGTTCTTTGATTTCTCGAGTCTTCCATCAAAACATGAGCTTAAAAATAAAAGTACATATTTTTCTGACATCGGTGTTGTAGTTAAGACCAGCTAAACCCAGAACAAGTCATCACCAAAACAACAGTTTATCGAGACTCAGACAAGATCAAGACTTTGTGGCGTTGAGACCAAATCAAGACCAAGACCAAGGTGAGACCGAGTCAAAACCAAGACCAGAGCAGTGCGAGTCCCACGCTGCATGACACACTAACTATAAAAAGTGGAACATGCAAACCATAGGCACTCCTGACATTGTGAAGGATCCATGTTCCCTTAAAAAACACGCAGAGAAAACAAATGAAGATCCCTCTTGATTCACCTATTCTATTGCAGTCGGCATATATATACAGTATGTATGTACGTAAAAGTGAGAGAGAAATGGCTTGATAAAATAATCCAAATCACTTTGCTAGTGTCACTAACACTTCTCTTACCTTTCTTTACGCTTCCTTTCTAAGTGCCGATAAAAGTTTGACGTGGTCCCGGCAGAATTCAGAATTCACACACTGCCCTGTGTGTTATGAGTGTGCTGTTGTGACTCAGTAGTGTGATTTGACTCACATGCATAACCTTTTATACCTGCAAGGCAACGACACCATGTTCGAAGGATTACTGACGTATAAAACATCTTTACGAAGAAAGGCCAGCAACGGCATTTATGATCAACATTCTCACAGTGCAGCAGTTCACCACATTTCCTGGCCTCAGTCTTCTTGATATGAATATTTTTTCTCCAAATCATCATAATATTTTCTATGTTGCTCCAAGTTGCCTACATACAGTCTGAGTTTATGATGGAACACTAGAATAAATACCGGTAGTGATTTGTGGTCTACATGCTTTCATAATACTCCATTTCCAGTGAGAGTCATGCAGTAGCGGAGGGTCTATTTTAAGTGCAGCCAGATAGCTATATGGCAGTGTGGCTATATTTAATAAAAGTCTCCCGAACACTGCACCAATCTCTCTCCCCGGGGCTATCTGGATTTGACTGGCCATGTCTGCTCCCATTTAATGTGAAGAAGCAGACAGAAGACGAGTCAATCTCTTTAACTCTCCTTTTCCTGGGGTCTTGTCCATGGATGGGTGAAACATGGGTGGATGGGAAGACGATGGTGTGTAAAACGAATGGGTTTTAATATCTAGTTCTTGGTATGTTTTTTTTTCTTTTCTAAATCTTTTGACCTCTCTTTGCAAATCATGTCTCCTGACACTCCCTCTTTCCCACACCCGTTTTTCCTCCTCTTTCATCTTCGTGGGTGCCTCTGAGAGGGCGCTTCATGTTTGTATGTACAGTACATGTCAAATATAGGAAATGAGTCAAAGCTGTGCTGCAAGCTCAGTTTATCTACAAAATATCATAAATGAGTTGAATTTCATCAATCTGTTTTTCACTTTAAATTTTTTCGCTCTTGATCTCCAGCGATGTTTTTAATATCCACATTTGTGGATGTGCGTGGATGTTTTTTGTAGGTGGAGTGCTCATCACACCACAAGCCTCGGCTTTTATTGCTGTCTTACCGCTGCATAGCCGTTTCGAAGCCCGACTCCTTCCTCTTCACACCAACGGCCCACCCCAGGGCTATAGTCATTGCATAGTGCTGTGTATAGTGCAGTGGTTGGTGTACTGCAGGGCAGATGACTCAGTTCTCCTAGCTACAGCACAGGCAAGCCCAATGTATATACAGTAGACCGTGAATCAGCATGGCATGGGTGTGAGTCCAACTGTGCAGCTTTGGTCTGCCTACTTACAACTGTGCGGTGTGGTCCGTTGCTGCTCCACGACATGAAATATCCATGAGTCAGGTTGGGCGTACAGATGCCACTGTACCCGCTGAGCCCCTCAACAGGGGGGAATGTGTGTGTGTGTGTGTGTGTGTGTGTGTGTGTGAGCGTGTGTTGAGGGGGGAGCTGAGAGAGAGAGACGGGGAAGGGGGAAGTACATCTGTCATCTTGTACCCCTGCAGAGTGAGGTGGTAGTGTGCATCTCTCTCTCTCTCTCTCTCTCTCTCTCTCTCTCTCTCTCTCT
>CALSBV010012195.1:9216281-9235259 GCA_943590825.1 Bovichtus diacanthus | reverse complement strand
GGTAACTACAGTATTTGCAGCCTCTCACAAGAGGGGAGGAAGAGGGGGAAGGAAGTGCAGAGAAGAAGTGGGTATGGTAAGAAGGAGAGGCGATAGAGGGAGTGCATAGAGGGTAAACACTATTCAAAAGGGTAAAGAGAAAATTGGATAAAGATAGAGAATAATGCAGGAGGCATTTGTGTTGAGTGTGTGTGTGTGTGTGTGTGTGTGTGTGTGTGTGCGTGTACGGTGAGCAATAGGATATTATAAGACGACAGAAACAATGAATAACACGGGACTTTTCCACCATTTAAACTTAAGAACAGGGCCACACGGTGATATCACTTTCAAGGGTTATAATCATGCAGCCACTTCTTGGAAGTATGTTCAATTCCTGCACAGGAGAGTTCCAGGAACATCCAATTAGAGCTAGCAGTGCTGATATAATCTAATGCGTCAATATACCCATAAAAAAAAGAACCATACTTGTGAGGCTTTGCTGCGACAACTTTTCCCAGTAAAATCATCAATCATAATTGGTTATTTTGAAAATAATAGAATATTGGAAACAGCAAGTTGGACAAACTCTAACAAGAAATTGGGAAGAGCTGGTACAATCCTGAGCGCTGAGCTCCTATGCAAAACATATTTGCCATGACTGAGGCTAAATATTCACGGAAAAAAAGAAACTATTCTTTTTTAACAAGGCAGATTGGTTTAAACCAAACTTCCCCCAGATCTCATTTCTGCATGAACCCTAAAAGTGTTGTTTCCCACTTCTTGCAATTTCTATCCAGATCTGTGTGTTTGTACTACCTTGAACATTGTGTGCCCTCCCAATTATTATGCCTGCAGTATATGCTCTTTATAATATTAAGACAGAAAAAACTGCTTTTCCGCTTAAAAGTAGCTTGTATGTGTACGCTTGGATTTTAAAGTTTGGCAAAGCCGAATTCTCCCGCCCCTACCTAAACGTGACAAAATAGACAACACCCAGCAGGTGTATGTCGTACGTTGACTGTGTAGCGGCTTCTGCGCCCAGTATAAAAAGCAGATATAGCTCCAGTTGCATTAGCAAAGGCCAGGCTGACAAGCACCAGCGGTAAAACAACATTGTCCATTAACTAGATTCATTCCTTTTTTAGTAGAAGCAAACACAACACACAGGTGGCGTGTGAGGCTGAGGATAGGGAAGGCTAATATTTGACTAACTGTCATACTTGTCTTAATAAGCATGGAGGAGAGCGTTATTTTGTTCATAACAGGAATTTTATTCATGACTGAGAGCAAACAATAACGAACAGCAACGGGAGCTACGGGCCGCTGGATTGTTTATAGCAGGCACTAATGAATTTTGGCGCAATAAACAATAACAAATAGCTGTGACTGTGAGCGAAAACGGTGGTAATGATAGTGCTGCGTTCTTATATGAGTGCTCTAAATAATAAATGTATTCTTTGATTAGGAAACTGTGGCCTTATGTCGTTTACGTGCCGCCACTGACGACACATGAACCTACAGTTAACTGGTCTATCTTTAGAGATTTTGATATTTAGGGCTATCCAATTTGTTCTAGCAGAATCTGTTGGTGAGGTTACTCTTTAAAATCCTTCTACAATCTTGTCAGGACAACTACAAACTTGTCAGCACTGTCAGTAAACAGCAGTGGCGGGCCGTGTATTTTAGACCTAGGCCTTCAGTGCTATCCTCCCACAAGTAAACTGCCTCCTCCATATGGTCATTCGACATAACCACCCCCCATTCACAGTGATAGTAACCTTTACTGAGTGAAATAAAGTGATTAATTCTCCCTCCAACTGCAGCAGCAGTGCTCAGTCCTCGTCGCTGAAAATGTCACAGTCCAAAAGTCAAAATGTATTACAAAAAGATAGATGTAATGATTTCCAAAATGTTTTTATCGTACGGAATATTCTGCCAGGATGCAGTGTCATAAATAGACATCGCATATATCCCAAAACAATGTCATTACTAAAGAAACAAGAAGAAACTCACAACAACAACCAGTAATGCGACCACCAAGCAAGCAAAAATGGCGGCCGCCACTGAATCTGTACAACATTCACACCAGAAGCAAGGATCTAAATAATCAATTACTAATAAAGAATACATCAAAACATATTAAACTTACCGAAGCTTCTCACAATTTCAAGGCTAATCCATCCTCCTTTCTTTTTTTAAAAAGAGTACAATGACACGGAAAAAAGACTTTGCCAGTAAATCCAACATCAAATCTGTTTCTTCTCCTCCTTCAGCCGTTGAGCATTAAAAAAAATGAACAGAGCTGAGTAAAAGCACCACATCTAAAAAGCTTAACGTGGCAAAAGAAAGTTAACGTGAGTTATTGATACGTTATGCGCTCGCTTGATCATTTTACTTCAGTTAGCTAACTGGCCATTGGATCGGCTTGGATCACGCCCCCACATCACATGAAAAATGCTGACACAGGCAGTTGGGTAAGTTAGAGTGTCAACAATACGCCCGACATGGCAAACTCAAAATCCGATTGGTTAAAGGAAATGAAAATCAACAACAACGTCCCCATTTTCCTCAACAACAGAGGGATTCACTCAGAATTCTGAAGGTAGTGAAGAGAAGATGTTTCACCCTGAAACAGCACAGGGAGAAAATCTGGTTGGATAAAAGTTTGAATGAATATGAGCTGCAATGGAAGCCTCGCAACTGAGGAAGATAATAGCAGTAAAATGACTTTGTAAAATACATATATCCTTAATGGAAATTTATGTTAAAACCAGTCAAGAAAAACCCTTAGATAGATGGGAGCCAAAGAAGCAAGAGGCAGGAGCCAAGGAGAGCCAGCGTAGAGACAGGCAGATGGAGACAAAGTGGTGGGCAGGATGTGTTGGTGATGGATGAGACTACAGGGGAGAGTTAGACTCCTGACGTGGTGTGATTCTACTGATTTATATTTAAGGGAGTGCTCTGTCACTCTCACAGGGGTGAAGGAAAGAGGAGAGGAGGGAGTGAGGTGAATGTGAGGACATTATGTCGCCCTGGCAAACCTGTGGGTTGTTCTTCAGTGCATGTCCTCATTTGTGTCCGCGCGTTAGCACTGAAATGTTCTGTCTTTATAATACCAGTTGCTGTTGGACTTCTCTTTGTACCCATATTTTCTGCCAATGAGGCGGTGTGTGTGTGTGTGTAGGCTTATGTGTCGCACGTGTTAGTGTGTGTGATGTGCTTCTTCATCTGAATGGCACTAAATAAATCACTGCAAATAATCACTGTTTATCTTCCTTTGTTGTGCTTTTTTTTCCCTCATTGCTCTATCAGTGTGCGTGTGCTCATGTGCGTGTGTGTGTGTGTGTGTGTGTGTGTGTGTGTGTGCGGGTGGGAAGGTGTTTGTGTGAAAGAAAAGTGGATAAAAAAAGAACTGACTTTAGCCTTGAACTTTTCAAAGGTACACACAGCTGTACAGTAGCAGCGCCTACACACACACACACACACACATAGAAAATCCCTTGTGGCCAAAAGACACATGCCTTAAACCCTTCAAGCAATTAAAGCACTTCAGCAATATCTCCGTATCCAATCACAAGACTTAAGATTATGGCCGTGACCAATGAGGATAAAACGCTTTAACTCTGTGCATCTGTCACATATTCAAACACTCATGTTTGGCTAACAGGGCATGAAAATCGCAAATCTCCATGACCAATCGCAAAGCATTCAGGTAAATAAAATGTAAGTAATTTGCACAAACAAACTGACTCAGTGATTATATATTTTTTAAATCCATAATTCATTTATATTCAGAATTAGTAAAATAACAGAACTATGGGTTAGGATTAAATGCAAAAACTGTGTAAACCTGAAGACAAAATAATCCAAGATAAAATAAGTCCTTTCACTAAATAATTAAATATAACCAATGCAACAAAAGTAATTAGTGCACAGCAACTGGCACTGACAACAGCAGTTATTAGCACAGATAAGCTCCTAGTTACCAGTCTGTTTTGCTGGTTTGGCTGGGATGAATGAGCAGATGATTTGATCACATCATGTTGCTTTTATGAAGCATTTTATGAGTCAGAATATTGTCTAGGGCTGTATTTCACCAAAGGCATTTACTATACAGGTCAGTCACACAGGCTAACACTGCAGACACACACGCACACACACACACACACACACACACGCACAAGAAACTAGCCATAGGAGCTCAAATATATCGACAAAGGCACACACAAACAAACACATATTGAAAACACGAACAACACTCAGGGAAGACATCAAACAAAAAGATGCAGACAAAGGCAAAGGCACTTGATGCACATGAGGGAACTGAGCTGTGCTCATGACTGAAGTTTCAGGGGTTTCAGGGAACACTCCATGCAAACCCCCCCCACTCCCCGCCCCTCCCCCCGGAAAAAAAAAATGAAAGTAGCAGAGGACTTTTATTTTGAAGAACCGCTAGAACGCTAGACGCAACAATGCCTACGGTAAAGCAAATTAGCAGAGAATAGTTAAATAATTTGAGAATAAGTTAACCAAAAGGCGGAATTCTAATGTGTCAACTATGACACATAATATTATAATATAATAATATGATGAGGCAGCTCTGTGTTGCTGTATCTGCTTCCCCTTCACTCATGGACACCTCTACTAGAAAAGTAGCTGCGAGCTGAATCTCTTGGTATATTGTGACTTTATTCTAATTAAATGACTGCTATATTCTTTTAATAGTAAGACTTTATTCACCTGATATTACTTTCTCTCAAAATAATACGACTTCTCAGAGAAACAGAGAAATATTTTGAATGTGTTAAAAGTTTTCACATATGAGCTATACTCCTAGTCCAGGAGTTTATAAAAGTATTAAAATGTATTAATTCAACATTATTGTGAATCTGTGCCACTTACACATTTAAAGAGATTAATTCCCCAAACAAAAGAGGACGGAAGAGTAAATCATGCCTATATGTGTGTTGAGTAGGGATGACATAAATATTTAAAAGCTATACAGAATGCCTGACAGCCTCACTGCATTATATTCCAATATATTTCTATACCTGAAATTGTCACCTGGAGCTTGAATTTTGTGTTTTCCCTTATATAAATAAATACATTACCAAAAACTGATGGAAAGGGGTACTAATGAAAGCATAAAAAGTCACCAGAATGCAGGGAATTGAGTGTCTGAATCTCAAAATTTCTTGGGTGAGAACCCGCAGACCCCCGCTTCATATGTGTCCCCCTGCAAACGTTGAAGTAAAACCACGCCCTACACTAGGGCAATAGTGAAGCCTCAGAGGGGAGTTGCCCAAGGCTTACCCAAACATGTCTAACAGGATCAGATAGAATTCATGCTCAGATAGATGAAATAGAATTGATATGTACTATACAAAACAACAAAAAACAATAACATGATAAAAAAAGAAGTACACATGCACACCAGACATGTGCATATCTATGTAAGAGCTCATACAACTCTGAGCATCTGTGTGCATGGCTCTTTTGTATGGCTGTGTGTCACACACTGTGAATGTTTTCTCTACTGTATGGCCAAAGCAGGTCAATTAATAATGCAACACTTGCAGAGGTAAAGGAGGCTTGTGTGTCTGGTGGAAGCGTAGAGGGGAGAAGAAGGAAAAAGAGACAGTGGAGACAAAGAGAATGAGGTGATGGGCAGGTGGAGGGAAGAAGATGGCACAAAGCCGGGGCGAGCAGCCTGGGAGTGTATTATTTTGATCTAGAGGGATGAAAAGAAAACCAGAAGAAACAAATACAGACTTGTATTGTTCGTTTTTTCTCCAATTACAGAAAATGTAAGACAACTTTAGATCTTTGATTTAAAAGTTTCTCTAACTCTGTCTCATAGCATCTAACAATGTGCAGATCCTGGTCTTTCTGAAGTAGTTGATTTGAACTTTGACCTTTTGGTTTTAGTATCCTAATCCCTTCCCTCTCCTGTATGTATCCACACACATGTAGCCATACACTGTTCCTATATTATGTTGACATATATTCACATCATACGTGTACTCTTCCTCCTGCCTGAACTACGCAGACACAACGATTAATTGGAAACAGGAGCTGCTTGTGTTTCATTAATGTGACCGTCATGTTTTCAGGAAGAGATTCACTCCCCGTGAAAAATAAATAAAGGAGGATAATTAGCTAAAAACAAGCTCTAACTCGGCTTATCATTACAGAGGCCTCAGAAAACAGTGAGGGGGAGGGGGTAAATAAGGGACTGACGATATCAGCCTCAGGGATTTGAAACGGTTTTGAAGCCGTTTTGAGGCTGACTGTTAGAAGAAAAGAGTCACAGTTGGTAGGTAGGTTAACGTGCTTTACCCAGTACTACGATGTTTTATTTTTTTCCCTTTCAAAATCATTACAGAAACATGTGTTGTAAAACTGCAGCCATTGTGTATAGGCTGATGTGTTTGGAGTAAGATAGGGATAGAGAAAGACAGCCATGGATAGAGACGGGGTGGATGAGATGAAAGAGGTCAGGAGGGAGAGAAGGGAGTAAAGAAGATTTTATTGTCTGTTTGTGGGGATGCGGTGAAGAATGGAGGGGGGGGGGGGGGGGTGATGGGAGGAGGTGGAGGTGGTCAGGGGAAAAAAGAGAGGAAAGAGGCATGAAGGCAAAAAAAAGTCCTTCGAGAGATAAGAATGGAGCATTGGAGGGATACATCGGCACACGACTGCATCACTGGAGAAGAAGTGTGTGTAGCCAAACAGAAAGAGGTGGAGAGAACATGTCAGTGTGCAACTATGTGATTGTACATGTGTGTGCGCGTGTGACGCTAATACCTAAAATATACAGGGGAAGGTGTGGGTGTTGAGGTGCGAAAGGGAAGTGATGAGGATGAATGTGAGTGTGTGCACGCATGACAACGGGGTGGTGGTGCAGAGAGCAAGAATTAGAAGGAGGTGTATTCTTCTCCGCGGACAACAGGGCCGAGGGTGGGTGGGTAAGGTCTTTGGGGGGGGGGGGGAAACTTGAGAGGTCAACGAATGGTAGGGGGGGGGTTCGGGGGCCGGAAAGGGGGGGGGGGGGGGGGGGGGGGTTTGGTGGGGGGGGGGGGGGGTGACACTTGAGAGGTCAACGAATGGTAGGGGTGGGTGTCAGAGGACTGAAATGGGGTGTGGGGGTAGGGAGAGCTTTTGCTAGGTGTGGGAGAGGACAGATGGATGTACAGTATACAAAGCAAGCTGATTGTGGAGTAGGATAATAAAGGGGCAGGGGAAAAGAGTGGGAGGATGATGGGGGGGCAGTGAGCCAACAAAAGGCAAAGAGGAAGGGGGGGGGGGGGGGGGGGGTTGAGACAGACAGGGACGAAAGGAGGGGAGAAAAAAAAATAGAAGACGAAGAGTGAGTTACTGCAGTAGAGCTCCTCACCCACAAAGCAACCCCATGCAGCCTCATCCACCGAGCCAGAACCACTGCAGCTGTGTGTGTGTGTGCGTGTGTGTGTGTGTGTGTGTGTGTGTGTGTGTGTGCAAGTTTGTGACCGAGTTAAAGTGGGTGTCTGTGGATGTGTGTGTATTTGAACCTGTGGTGGGAACTGCGGCTTTAAAACCTCAACCACATCTGAGACTGAGGTCTGAGTCTCTGCAACACACTGCAGAGTAGCAGTGCAGAAGTGGGTTGGAGAGAGAGGGAGAGAGAGGATGAGCGAGACCTGAGTGAGGGAGAGAGAAATAGAGACGGACAAGGAGAGAGAGAGAGATAGAGAGAGCAAGTTATTGAAAGTGCCAGAGAGAGACAAAGAATAAGGGACTAAGAGATTGAGGAAAACAAAGATTAAACAAAGAGGAGATGAGGTCAAAAGGAGGAAGGGAAAGAGAGAAATATGGACAGGGTGGAAGGCAGGAGGGAGTGAGAGAGTGAGGCAAGACATGATTGAGACAAAGAGTGATAAAAGGCGGGGAGGGGATGCATTGGAGAGAGGGAGCAGAGCAGAGTCAGAAGATGTAAAGTGAAAGAAATAGATGGAGTTGCTGTGAGCTGGGGAAAAGGATAGGAGAGTTGGATTAATGAAATAAATGCAGAGGAGGGCTCTGGAGAAAAAAGAGGAGGTAGAAGAAGACAGGAGGAGAAAGAGGGGAGAGATGGAAAAAAGGGGGCTAAGGGGGGCAAGGAAGAGATTAATAGTTTTGTAGATCTGCTCCTGTGTTGCTACCTCAAGAGTAATGACTTTTTTTCTCCAATCCTCTCTGCCATCCTCCTAGATTCCCTTTATAAAAGGGCTTTTTGAAACAGACACTGACGCCGATGCACACACCCATACGTACACACGTGTACACAGACGCACTCACACACACACAATGAATATCTGCTGTGATTCATGTAAGCTGTCTCCATTCCAGTGAGCATTTGCCAGCTCACTAATAGGAGAAAGTCTTTAATACTGCGCCACTGTGGATTTCAAAGCCACTTACTGTAGTTCACATGTCTCCGAACACATTCAAAGAACTGGCCCCTCAATCGACTGTCATAAATAAGCCACAATACAGAGCAGGTCGCTGCATCTGGAGATATTTGTAGAAGTATGCGCTTCAGTTGAACACTGCGTGGTCATGCAAGCAAAAACACAAAACAGTCCCATCTGCAAGAGTTTCTGGAGAGGAACTTTGATCTTGGTGCTTATGATTAATTACTTCAGCACCGTATCTGTGAGTGCCACTGAGGCTCCCAGGCCATTCAGCTCAATATCCCCCATGTACAACATCAGCATGTTCAAGGCTTATACTGGAACCTATTGTCTGAGGTTTGCCTCCTTGTGTGAAAAAAAAGAAAAAAAAAGAAAAAGGAACGGGGATAAAATACCGCAATTTATGGCTTTATTGTAAAATCCGCAATGATTAAGCAAGCTTCCTTCTCTAATTCACCCTGCCAAGACGTTCAGTACCACACACCACGCGCAGACAAAAAGCCTCCATCAAATTATGTTAATGAGGGTGTAAAACATTTATGGCTTATAGTTCTTAGTGCTGCAAACTCTGCATTTCTATTCCTCTGACTCTGTCTTTGGGGCCTCACCTGCAGTAGCACTGTGTTCCTGCGACTGAAGTTGTGCGCTGGCGTCATTAATATTTAGCTGTGGAATGCTAATGATCTCTCTGAATCATATCATCACGCCACAACCTCCAATTAACCTCTCCAGAACTCTATCGTTCTCTCACGCCCGCCCTCCCCCATCCCTCCCCTCCTCCGTCCCCACCATTTCTCTTCCCCTCCCCTCTCACACTCTATCGCTGACTTTCTGTGTCTCTGCCTCTTCACTGTGTTTTTCCTCTTCACTCTCAATCTCTCTTTGGGACTCTCTGCCTTTGCCTCCCTCACCTCTTTCTCATCTCTAACTCTCTTTGGCACATTTTGCCTCTCAAAGAATGTATACTGAGACAGTTTTCCCCTCTCTTGTGTTTGTGTGTGTGTGTGTGTGTGTGTGTGTGTGTGTGTGTGTGTGTGTGTGTACGTGTGTGCACCCTGGGTCTCTGCTGTCCAAACCTGAAAGACAGCTCCTGCCTTTCAGAGTTTATCCAGTTTCCCGAGAGATCCAGGGCCCTGTCCTCCATTTGTCCTTGGTACATTTTTAATAAAGCTAATCGGAGATTGGTGGATGAACCTCCTCACCTGCCTGTCACTCTTTCACTTTTCATTCTCGCTACAATACGCTTTCTGTGTGAGAGGCAGAGGGATTGGGGGGGGTTGGGGGGATATGTAGTTCAATAAAGAGTTTTTTTCTAAATCTTGAGTTATTAAGTTCCTCCACGATACTGTGTCCCTATGAAGTTGAGTACAGGTATGTGTAGCATGCCTGATGTGTGTGAACTCCACCTATATATTCCATGAGTCACACAGTGAGTCACTCTGGTGTTTTGTTCGGAACAGTGTGATTATTATCAGTGAAAGACGGGGGATGGATTTATTTGTCCTTTATTTCGTTTTTTGTTTTTCTTCTTCAAAGGCCCTCTTTCACGTTATTAATATTTTCACTCTGTCCTATCTTTTAAAAAGCAACATTTTCTATAGCATCTCCCTTCACCGAATTACCACATAATGGTAACGCAATTACAGCAGTGATCTTGAGAACGGAGCAACAATGACAGAGTGTGAGCTGATGGTGTGAACAACTCGCTTATTCAGTTTTCATCCGCACAAATCATATTGTCCTTAAACTGACGAATAATCTGGATATAATATAATATGGAAAACAAAAGAGCACACGTTTGTAATGCTGCTCCGTCTCTGTTGTGTTGTTGTGTTGACACCTCACTTTTTTCACTGATAATGCTACATTGTGACTCAAATCCATGTCGAAATTATAGAAATAAACAAAAGAAAACCTTTGCACCAAAAAAAAAAAAAAGAAATCCACCGACCGGACACCATTTACTTACCATCTGAACATCCACTGTATCTCAGTCTCAATCATGGCGGGAGACACACCCCTTGCTGCAACAAGACCAATTCTCGGCCCATATAAATTATACATGTGACAAAATGATTATTTGAATATAAACAAAGTTATTCTTTCCGAAATGAATTGGTATTCTGATTTGGTCAAATATATGAGAGACTAGAAGGGAAAGCGACTGAGTAAAGAAGTATGGAAATAAACATTCAACAGACTTCATTCAACAGAATTGTTGAACCAAACCAGAGTTAAAAGTTAGGTACCAAAGCTGTGACTTGTGTAAAGTTAGACATTACAGTTATGTTTATTTCTAGTGCATGAGAAATAATGCCAAAACTGACTTGTGTGATGTGTTTTAATAAAAACATTATTAGTATTGGGATACTGCACCATTGAACACAGTGAGAATAAACCAACTATTAACATGCAATGAGTCACTGCACCTTCTCTTTTGTACTACTTTCCCCCCCAAAGCAAAATTAAATATTACTAGTGCAGCACTCGTTCGGGATGTGCTTGTGCTTCTTCGGTTTCGAAGTGAGTCTATGTAAGCGTTACAGTCTACGCATCATGAGTGCAAAAGCTCATGAAATTTTTATGGCCTCAATAAAGTCAAAGCCCCATTAAATGTGTATGCCCATGTCAAAGTTCAGACTGGCTGACACCATTCAACTATATTGTTCAGGGGACCACATTTTCAGGAAGCTAAGGACCCGAGGGCCGTACGTTTCCTTGAGCTGTTGTTCTCGGGGGGTAAATTGACCCACTCGACCTCTCTCTGGCCTTATGACCACCTTCTCTTTTTGCAAATGTGTGTTTCTTGGGTAGCATTTTTGATATACACTCCAGATGTAACATATATTTTTCCTCAAAACAAAGGATAAGAAAGATATATGCTCCTCACCATGGGGCGCCTGATTAAATTTGAAAAATGGGGGTGCAGACTTGGAGAGATACGTGCATGTGTGTGTGTGTGTGTGTGTGTGTGTGTGTGTATATAATGGCGAGGGTGTCTCGGGGTCGTCCCACAGAAAAAGGAAATGGTAAAATCGTAAAGACACCACAGTAACTGTAGAAAACCCTGTGTTGTATGAATGTGGCGTCAATGAAAAGAATGTCTGACTCTCGCCAGACTGCTTTTCGCTTCTGTTCATTTCAAGTTGATGAGAAACTCGTGTTGAGAGTAGGGATGAATATCTGGATAGAATAAAAATAATACTTTAACATGTGCTTTTTGGTGGCTTATGCCAGGAGATGTTTGGACAGATTTAGAAAGAGATGTTGGATGTAATTCGATCGGTACATTTGGTCGGTAATTAGAGCAGCGTTTTTATTTTCCTTGTATTTTTGCAGAGAGACAGATATGCTTGGTTTATGCAAGATTAATCGCTCTCCCCTTGATTGTCTCTCGCAGCTGCACGGTGCACCTGTGCGTACCTGTACCGTAACCGTACGGATAAAAGTCTAACATGTTCTACACACACACACACACACGTCCTCATTTCTATCTCCGGTAACATCATGGCACAGAGGCGCGCTATTTTGTGAAAGAAAACATACAGAGACGTCCCATAGTGGCCGTTAGCGGACGTTCGCAGTTTTCTACAGACCTGCTGATCCAAATAACTTCAGGCGCAGCACTGCACTCTCTCTGGTCCTGACCAACACACACGCCATGCGTGAAGTGCATTGGTCAGAGGGTTGGCGAGATAATTGAAACTGAGACACACACACACACACACACACACATTATGGTATGATTAAAGCCTCCTTTTTAGCCGCCCCTCCCATACCCCCCAACCCCCCGATAATTTTGGTACAGAATTTTTATTCACTAACTCCAGTCTTGCTTATGTATTGCAGTACATGCACTCTTTTGCATCTCTCCCGTTCATTTTTCTTCCTCCTTCTTTTTTTTTTAAGCGGTGATTGTGATGAATTGAGTCATCTTAAGTGTTTCCTCTCTTTGTGCATCCCAGGAGGATTTCAATCCCCCTCTATTATCCCTTGTCTCTCCCCTCCCCCCCTCCTCAACTGAATCCCCTCACTTTCGGTGCACTCATCTTCTCATCCTTTACCTTATTGCAGTTGTTCTCTCTATCTCTTGCTCCCTGTTTCAGGCTTGTCTCTCTCCCACTCTCTCCATCTCTTGCCTTTCGTTTATTTTGAAAACATTACTCAAATCACAATCATGCTCTCAGACCCCTCCACCACCTCTGCCTCCACCCTGTAGTAAATAGATAATTTGCAGAATGGAGAGTGAATGGGTATTAATAGCAAGCTATGAATCGTACTGCATATCAAATGGAAGCCACGGCAGTCTGCAATGCTTTTCATGCGTGCTCAAGGGCGCACAGGGTTGCAAACAGCCACACACACACACACACACACACACACACACACACACACACACACGTGCGCACGCACAAACAAATCCACATCTACTTCTACAGCATTGCAGTCCTTTGCCAAGGTCACAACCTCCAGTTGTTCTGCATCATAACAACATTGTTGGCAACACTCGTGTCATCTACGGGGAGAAGATCAGTGCAGAGTTTTAATCAACTGCTGAGATATGGCGCAGTGTGCCATCAATGAAATGGTATCACTGCCACTGATGCGTGACGATTTAGTGATATATCATACCCTATAAAGTAGAGGTGTCTCTTGATGGCTCTTTTGACTTTTGAGGAGTAATATTTGGGGTCATCGCACTAGTAAGGACTAGATCACTCTCTGGTGAGTTAGTGACAAGGCCCACAGTGAGGAGCGCAAGTTAAACCATCATGTCATTTTTATGTTAATCATATGACACATATTTCCTCAACACATTGCAGGCCCTGAGGAGCTAATATCTTCCTATCAAAACATTCCAAACAGGCTGTCTAAAGACATAAATGCTCCAGCCGTGTGTTTGAAATGTTTTGGAAAACTAGCAGTTGCCAAGACATCAGACTTTCGACATGTATGGAAAATAAATAAATAAATAAATAATACATTCTCTGAGTCCTCGGTAGAGAACAGTTAGTCACATCTCCCAGCTCCTTTATAACGTTTTTGTCACACCCTTGCCTAGTAGGGGTTCCGCTTAATAGAGGAGAGAACTTCCGTACGAAAAGTATCTGCAGTACTGCACTTGGCAGTGGATGCCTTTGATTTGCCAATCAAGATGGTGACTTTTGAATGTCCGCCACTGTATGACAGAGAAAGCCAGCCACAGGGCTGTCAGTATTCAAAGCCAAGGGCCCTCTCAGTTAAACAGTCTCAGTGTGTCACTACTCCCACATTTTAGGAGATGGCACATCAAGGAGCTGTTGCTGCTGGATTGTATACCTCTGTGCACACACAAAATTGATCATACACACTGAGCAACGTACACGTTAACGCAGAGGCAACATATGCATATCCACGAATACATACACACTCCTGTGGATGCACACACATTACTACAATGCAGCTTTCTGGGCTGGATGTGTTGGCAGATGACACTGTTTAACACTGTCTCATCTGCTCTATGCCTTGCCAGCACTGCTGTGGGACACAGCCAGATGCAGGGAGAGGAAGAGCAAAAGAGTGAGGGAAAGAGAGAGACAAAGAGACAGAGAGGGAAAAGTAAAGCAAGCTGAAATTTTACCTCGCTGCAGCTCACCACGGCTCGAAGGCAGTCAGGAGGGAAGGGAAAGAAAAACAAAGTGTTGGTGTGAGAGGTGGCTGCAAAAACAGCAGAATAGAAGTGAAAGTAAAAATAAACTAAAGACCATCTTACA
The DNA here is from genome assembly GCA_943590825.1 of Bovichtus diacanthus. Lineage (NCBI taxonomy): Eukaryota > Metazoa > Chordata > Actinopteri > Perciformes > Bovichtidae > Bovichtus > Bovichtus diacanthus. The sequence goes on along the minus strand of CALSBV010012195.1, from coordinate 9,221,098 downwards.
ATGGGATCCCACCACCGCAAGGCCAAAATCGGGCCATTCCCCACTTCCTACTTCCGGTGCCCTTGCTCGGACCACACCCATCTTTGAACTGTACCTTCATTTAGATTTTAAATACCCATCTGTGAAGTTTTGTGACTGCTGCTTGCGCGGTTGTTACACTATCGCAGTCACAAAATCTGCCCACGGGCAAAGTACTCAAGAACGGCTCGCCGGTAGTTGCTGCTACAGCAGGTGTCTTCAGGAGCACATTTTGCCATGATGACACATACACACAAATACAGAGACTGACAATGTGAAAACAATACCAGCTTCACTGTAGTGTGATGGTGATATAGAAAGTGAGAAAAATAAAGGGTAGGGTGATGTATAATGTCAAAATTGAAAGCAGAACTGTCTCAGAATATGCGGGACTGCTGGAGTAAGTAGGTGTTGATGACTGTGAATCACTGCCACTTCAACCGCTAAAGGGAAAGGGTAATACGCAAACATTCAGCCATCACTATTGTAAACCTCGGGTTTGTATGAACAGTTTTTGTAAAGCATACTCCTTGTAAATGCTGCTTTCTGTGATTTGAGACCCCAGTGACGAGCTGCTAGTTCGGTCTGTTAAAGGTGAGCAAAAGCTGTGACCTCTATTTAAACATGTGTTATAATATCTGTAATGATAGAGTGTGCAATAATAATGCCATGTGATGTACATGGTAAGGCATGAACCCATACAACATACTGGTAGTGAGTGGCTATTTCTTGTGTGGCTGCGATGGAAGTAGGATGAAGTCTAAACAATGAACATTCAAGCGACCGCTGTGCCAAGTTGCACCACGGACAGATTCAGCAGCTACTTTTAGTAACCATGGACACAGCAAATAATGCTGGTATTTCTAGATGTCATTTGATTTAAAATGTTTTAATTAACTGCATGATATTATGTCATCAGTCATGAAGCACCATTCTACTTCATAAGAATAATAGAGACTGAAATGTATTGGACATTGAATTAACATACAAATGAGTTCAGAATCAACATAAATGAAGTATCACATTCAGTACTATACTGTATTTCTGTACTTTGGAACATACTAGCACAGTAGATAGGATTAAAAACAGAAATGCCTTCAGTCTGGATTTAAAAGTAGCATGTTTGGGCAACTCTTAGATCTTCTGGAAGTTTGTTCCAACAAAGTTTGTGTCGCTTAGTAACTAAATGCTAATTAAACATGTTTTGAAAATGTTTCTTTTATCCAGAAATAATTACACAGCTAGTTTCAGATGACCTTCAAGGTTTGAAGGGTAGGTACTGTATAATGGATTCAGAGTAGTAAACTGGTTTAGCTGTTTCTTTTCAGTTTTTGTGTGGAAAGTTTCAAGCTCCAACAGTGACAAGGAAGTGCCAACGGCTTACAGGCTACGGAGGAAATAGAAGCTGCAGTTTAACAAGATCTCTGCACTCCACTGGATGACATGTTTGAGGGAGGCTGTCGGTGTTCTTCCAGAACCTATGAAGTTGAACTCTTGAGATATAAATATCTCAAAGATCTGCCCCTCTAAGGTCAAAGCACACATTGAATAATAATTATAGAAATAGAAGGCTGTTATTCTTGCCAGTGTTTATCTATTAAGAGATGGAAAGGAAATTACTTGGCAAGCAAGAAGGGCTCAAGTGGACAGAGAAACCTAGTCAAAGAAGTACCGCACTGGTTGTTATTTATTTTTACTAATTAATCAAAAAAACGATAAAAACAAGCCTTAAAAACAGGTTTTCGAGGGTTCCTGACTCAGCAAGTATCATTTACAAACCACTGTTCACATCGGGAAACATGTACATTAAAATGTTTGTTATGAGTTGTTAAAACCTGACAAAAGTCAAAAGAAAAAGCGCTGGATTGGGCAACATCCACACACACGGAAGGATTTGACGAGAAAAAGGTAGTCCACCAGGCTAAACCACGCTCAAGAGGATTCATTTAGTATGGATGAAACCAGCAGGCATTTATGTGTTTTGTTCTGGCTTTGTGTTCTGTTCTTCATGTGCCAACAGTGCTGGCAGTCCTTAAAGGAGCTGTGCCGTGCCTGTCTGAGAAAATATTGAAACATAGTCCTCCAAGTAGAATGAAGAAAAGAAAACTTATCCTTGATACCTTTTTTGAATGTGTTCATCTTCGCCCATTATCTCTTAAAATGAATTGTTAGGTTAGAGAGGCAACACGGTTGAACTCACTTACTTTAGGCTCATTAATACTTAAAACTACATGTATTTTAACATGGCAGCAATTGTTCTTACACTCAGCATTCAGACTCGGTATTTCATGTTACAATAGACGTCCAGATATTAAATGCTGATGTAACTCCAATGTAAGGAGAAAAAGGCTGGAATATTCCTTTCAATAGTGAATGAAAACAGGAGAAGAATCAGCAGATGGAGAATAATGGCAGACTAACCTATGACATTTTGTTCCTGTTGTAGATACTTCCGCAGGATTGCTTGGAGAAATTAGGTTCCTTTTTTTGGTTTAAACAATTAAAAGTGTTTGGATTAAAGGACACCTAAACACGCCTATTGCAAAGAAAATGTCATTTATTCTTGCTATAATATCGTCGCACGGCATCTACAGCTTAGTCAAATATCATAGTTGTGACAAATAAATGATGGTTAAGGTTAGTGAGGAAAGAACAACTCTTTTTAGTGTCCGGTTTGTACTGGTTCAGCCTTTCTAACGTACCGAGTGCTCAAGAATACCTGACTTTTCCCGGTCGCCCACTCACTGTTAATTAGGATACTGCTCACTGCCTGCTACCGTGGTGCAGTTGCTCAAAACATAGGAAGCTGCATACACAGACCGAACGGTACTGAATGAACGAGCGAGCACCGATTTAATCAGACTGGAGAAGTGACAGGCTGCACGGCAGGTTAATGGTGCATTCACATGCTCCTCTGATGGTCCCATTTGCAGAGTTGGGAAGTCGTTTTTCCGACTTCAGTGTGTTCATGAGTTTTAAGTTGCAATGTGGAAAAAACAAGCACGTTAGAAAAGATGTTTATGCAATTGCTCAGGGCATTCAAACAACACGTTGATAGCCGTTTTGAGTATTTGCATGACAACGAAGAGCAAAGGAAACGGATCAGTTGAGCCATGAAATATGATTCTTTCCCTTCCCTGCCCACCAATTTTTCTGTTTATCCCGACGCCACATGAATGCATCACGAATGCACTATAGATCGTTGGTCGGTGACATTTCTGCAACATCACATTGAGCTCACCTACATACAAGTGGGATGCTGAAGGAATGCATCTTTATTAATGTAAACTTATACATGATGACTGGTAATGCATTGAAGAGAAGTTTTGTGGGGCCGGTTAATCAAGCTCAATTGACAACGATTTGTGTTAAACTGTATTCCGACATTGTTCGACTGATGTCGGGTGCATCTGTGGGTACAAACACATTTCATTTTCGACAACATCTAAAACTGAAATGTGCGTTCAGGCAGCCTCCCACTGCAGATTCAGACATGTAAAAGTAATAACTAATGCTTTAGAGTGTTTATCGCTGCATATATGCAACCGCACTCGATCGCAGACAATACTGAATCAAAGCCTATGGTTAAAGTTATTTTTAAAGTTGTGACCCGAAAACCGAGGTACATACCCAATCATGAACATTGTGCACCGTTACTCTCCTACTTGTGGTCCACCGAGGCTTCAATGCAATATCTCAAAAACGTTTGAATGTGTTGCAAAGAAATTATGTACGGACCTTAAAGCCCCCATTCGGGATGAATTGCAATAACTTTGATCAAAGTATTTTGGCTGTCTAAGTTCTTTTTATTTATTAAGTCTGCCCCCCTGTCCCTGTCTGCAGCCACTTCTCAGGCCCTTGTATTTCTTAGGAACTCTCCAGACCTGCCATTCTCCATCCTTCCACCAGATGCCCTCACACTTTCCCATCATCACCTGACACGTCTACCTCCTCACCTGTTCTTCATTCTCCATCCCCCATTGCAGTATTTATAGCGGCCGATCTCCACCTGCTCCTGTTCATATCGTCAAGGTTACAATGTTGCTTAATGCCTTTTCTTTCCAGCCAACCATCCAGCTAATCAGCCGCTTGCATGGACTTCAAGTCTGGTTTCTATGCACATGCAAATGCTTTATCCAATTCTATTTTAAGTAATGATATGTCATTATGATTTTTTGAAAGATCAAAACAACTTTAGAGGTTGTAATAGCTTCTCCAGTCATAATGCCTAAACACATTTTAATCTCAATCAATACTTCTTCATCAGTAATCATCAGTCTTATAAATCAATAGCACAAAAAATAACTTTTCTAATTTTACTCACCACTTTAATGCGTAAACAGAGCAAGTTAAAGTCACAGTCTCAGAGGAGGAAAAAATCTGCCTCTATTTAAAGTACAGGCCCATTGTTAAATTATATTCATAAAGAATCTCGAAACAAGCGTCGCCACATTGCATTACAATAAAACACCTCGCCATAGGAGTTATCATTTTTTAATGCATGTGTCCTTAAGTTACTTAACAAATGTTAACTCAACTCCCAGAAATTTGGCAAAGTGCTCTGAGTGCATCCTTGGGCACAGTAGCCTGTTCTGTTTGTGGTTGTTTGTCATGGTTAACTCCAACCATCCAGTGTATTGGTCTTTCAAATTCCCTCCCTTCAAGGCCAATCGAGTGCGCGGCAGTCAGACAAGGTGGAAGCAGGATTCCTCCGTGAAAGGTTTGTATAACTGACATCCAGGAAATGGTGGCTCTACAACCTCACACACTCACGCACACATTCGTCTACGCACTTGGCC
>CALSBV010012195.1:9180432-9208089 GCA_943590825.1 Bovichtus diacanthus | reverse complement strand
GAGTGAGTGAGTGAGTGAGTGAGTGAGTGAGTGAGTGAGTGAGTGAGTGAGAGAGTGAGAGAGTGAGAGAGTGAGAGAGTGAGTGAGTGAGAGACTACTTATCAGGCAGATAAGTAGCAGGTTTGTGGTAATACTGCAGCTTCGAAGGCAGAAATAATAAGGGTGGAGGAAATTCAATTCGCATACAGTAAGAATGGAAATTCTTATTAAATCAGCTTGATCTTCAATGAAAGCAAGAGTTTGGAATCATTTTGTATTTAATTATTGAGTAAGAATTCACTTCTTCGCCAGCTATGGATTGAAGACTGTAACACTTAGACAAAGAGAAGTGTAATTCTCAAAGCAAAGGGTGACATGCACTCCGAACTGCGCTGCAAAGCTCCTGTGCTATTTACATGCATTTGAGTGAGCAAATGAACCTCATTGCAAACACATTCAAAGATCAGTGCTAATTGCTACATGTAGTTACAGTTAAATTGTTAGCATCTTCAGAGAGTTGGCGGTATCTGAAGCGCATGTATAAGGGCTGTCTGCTCAAACTCATTTATTTTGGGACGCAGTGACAGGATGCAATGACAGTTGTGTCACGAAATATAAATGAATAAAGCTCCACTGCATGTCATTTTTGAAAATACATCAAAAAGCGAGGAAAAAACGCCTGAAAATAAGGTTATTATATAAACGAATAAACAAATTATGTCTTCCCTCTCCCTCTTTTCCCAAATCTTTGACTTGCATTTTTCCCCTTTCCTCTCTCTTCCATCTGGACGTTTGGATGGAAGTGGTACTCTGGCAAGCCCCTCCTGATAAGACCTCCTGGCTCAGGCTGACTCTCGGCCCTCATATCCGACGCATTTGCCTCAAGCACATTCATAACGTTACTTTGCCACATAGATAATTGCAATCAGAGAAAGGGAAAATTGCACTCAGCTGCAAAACTACTAATATCGTCAGCTATTTTTTTTTTTTTTTTTTATCTGACCTCGACTCGGGGCAGATAGCAGGTGCAAATGATGCACAACTCATGGTGCTAAAAGCTGCCGCAATCCATTCTTTTTGAATTTGCCTCTGAGTGTCCTCCCTGATTTTCCTCCCCTGTCTTTTCCAGCCTTCAGACTAAATAACATATGCTATATTACAGGTAAGGATTCTCCTTAACCAAAAAGAAAAAAAAAAAAAACAGGCCATTAAAATGTGTCCCCTTAGAGAAAACTCAGTGTGGGTGCATTATATGAACATGGTGTCCCTTATTAGCAGTGTGACGCTGCTACTGAAGCAGTATTACACAAGCTGGGCTATTGCTTCAAATTTCAAGTTAAGTCTTAAGCCTCAGCATGACACAACACATTTGAGTAGTTACCACAGCGGCTAGCTGCTTTGAACCTTATCTAAACCCTTCTGTGTATTGGAATGCATTTGGAAATGACCAGAAATTACTACAAACTGTTGAGAGAGATTTAGAAAACAGACACAGTTTAGTAGCTGAGTTGCTCCCTTTCTCTGCCTTTCTCTCTCTGTCTCTTTCCTTTTAGAGTCCTTGAGACAGTTTAAAGGAGAGTGTGTTATCTCCTGCAGAGCGAGAGGGAGATGCGTCTCGCTACACCCGTTACTCACATACCTGCCCTGTTTGCAGTTAGATAGAGTTGTCTGTGTGTGTGTGTGTGTGTGTGTGTGTGTGTGTGTGTGTGTGTGTTAGTGCGTGCGTGCATTCTTGCGTGCGTGCGTGTGTGTGTGCAATGCGCTCAGGCATGTCTATCTGACTTTCAGCATATTTAAAGATTGAAAATGAGTCGTTGCTTTGAGGAATGTCTCCAAGGGTGAATGTGCAAGTGGGCAGGCACACACACAAGATAATTCAGCAGGAAAGGTGTCATAACAAATTAAATTCACCAGAGGCAGAAACTCCTGGGCTCAATTTCAACTCAATCCTAAATCCATGAAGGAATATGTAAATATGTATGCGCCACACACAAAAATATTACAATGCTCCACTGCTCCATCTAGTCGCAAAATATACTCGCATCCAGCATCAAAGTGATTTTAACGCAGTAACCCAATTAGTGTGTGATTCAAATAATCTAAAAAAAAACACTGCAGTGATGTTCAATTTCCCATACACAACTTTGTCCTTACAGAGTCAGTCTTCACAGAGGCACTTTTTTGCCCTTTTTGTAATTGCACCACTGCTACAATTAGAACATTATTACTCACGTAGATGATGCTGGAGACAAATCTGGAATAACCTCCACAATGGCAAACACATGCTGCTTCATTGTCAGCTGGATGTCTAAACATGTATATGTACACTGAAATGAATTAGTTTCTCGTAGATAGAAAGAAAGGGTTTCAAAAGTAAGCTTTTAATGTGGCTCTCCTACTGCATGTTCAGCGTGTCACCTTTTGATAAGTATATCAGGGGGATGTCAGTTTTCCCCTCCAGTTTCAAAGAAAAGATGGTGATGCCATCTCCTTATTATTTAGTAGCTGTGCATTGTTGGGTTTTGAATGCATTAAGCACAATTCCGATGAAGTCTTAAATCATTGCCGTATCATGTTTTCCTAATGACATGAAAAGCTGTCCCCGCTCCCATCTCCATTAATGGAGCAGGCGTGCTTAGATAAAACGTGACAGCGTTCACAATGCCGGAATGATAAATCTCCATGAAGGTGGGGAGTCACGCTGAGGACACAATCCCAATACAACTGATTAAGCGCACGCTCAATCAGGCACACTGTCGACAGGCACACGTGCACACGCCCACATGTAGAGCGCATGTACAAGGAAGACACACATGCAGGTGAATGACACTACTGTAGAAACACACACAGATCAACAGGCATAAATCATTCCTAATTTCCATGTGTCCTCACTGCCTCCGCCCACATTTTCAATCTACTAGCTGCGTGTTGTAAATTGTCAGTTAATCATTCATTGTTAATTGGTAATTAAGCACTAAGATAACACTTGCTGTTTAGTATGTGATGATATAATTGATGGCATGGATCAAAAGCGCGCGTGTGTGCAAGTGCGTGTGTGTGGGTGTGTGGGTGTGTGGCTGTGTGCGTGTTGTGTGTGTGTATGCGTGCGTGCGTGCATGCGTGTAAGTGTCAGTGTAGAATTAGAACCTGTTCTTCTTAATCAAGCCTTCACTGAATGACAGAAAAGCTCTGTGCCTTTGCTCTCGTGTCTGTCACGAAGAAATAAAGGGAGAAAAAAACTGAAGGGGATATTAACATTTAAAACAAAGAGAAAATGGTGACAGATTCAGAGACTGATAGCAGGAGTACATTCAAATTGAAGAGAGCGGGAGGGTGGTGGTATAGGACAAACAAGGAGATAGGTCGTTTGAGGACAATAAGAAAAAGTGGAGATAACAGAGAGGAAAGATAGAAGGAGACACACACACTCTCTCTCTTCACAGTTCAGCTTAAGAAAAAAAAAGTGCTGCAACTCTTACATAGATAGCTTACAGCAACCGGACACAAATGTATATATAATATATATGATATACTGTATGCTGTTCATTGTACATTTTCAGCTGCAGCAACAAGCTTGTTTGAGAACAAAGAGAAGAAGTGGGCAATTAGCATTGATGTAAATGTGCAGCATTTATATATCGCTTTTCCGATCTTTGCGTTCACAGCACGTCAGCATTCACCCATTCACACAGAGTCAGAGGCTGCCATTCAAGGTAGCCACATGCTCATCAGAGATAACCATTCACACACACTCACACACTGTTGGCCATCGGGAGCAATTAGGGGTTCAATATCTTGCCCAAGGACACTTGGACGTGCTGACCGCGGAGGCCGGGGATCGAACCGCCAACCAACCCTCCGACGACCGCTCCACCTCCTGAGCCACAGCTGTAGCGACCCTGAGTGAACAGATGAGGGAAATAAACAACAAAAACAGAAAATCTAAAGAGCAGATTTGACTGTGCAGCATAGCACACAGAGCAACATCTACCAAGCCACCAGACAGTCTTCAACTAGTAGTTAATGGTGGCTCTGAGTAATCTCCCCACAAGGAGGGAGCGAGCAGTGGCAGCAATAATAAAAAATCCGAAACTTTGCCAAATCAAGCAAGGCTGCGTAATTTGTGATATTAATATTTGATAAGGCAGTAAAAGCATCTAAAGTGACCAATGATAGCCACAAGTGCCACTGAAACAGATGGGTCGAATGCGTTCTGGAGGCTATGAAAATGTGAAAGAATGGCTTTTTGGAAAATGAGAAAGAATTAGAGATTAAATGCAAATGAAGTCTCTCTTTAGCTGTTCCTCTTTCAGCACAATACACAGCCATGGATGTGTGAGGATACAACACATTAAACCGCTGTTCTCCTTTTAAAAACTCCAGGTAAGAGTTTAAACTTACGTTTAATTACTCATAGTGAAAGTGAAAGCAGTTGTATTGTAGCGGTTGTGTTTAAAGTACAGTAATAGTCATTTATGCCAAACAAAACTCACCTAAGGTAACTTTTTTAATGATTTATGTATACATTTAAAGGAATCTACAGGAAGCTCTGTTGCAAAAAAAAGTCATTGATTTTAAGCCTGTGATAGATTAGTATGTAAGAAAGAGAGTGAATTGTGGCGTAGACCAAGTATGTGTGAAAAAAGCACATTTTATCGACACATCGTAGTCTAAAATAAGGGACATTTACTGACAGGTAGCTCTTATAAAGTTTAAGATTATTTCAACAAAATGAAACACACCCACATCCTGAGCTATTTGAATGTATGTGTTCAAAAACAGTTACTAATTGGACAGATACAGATACAAAGAGTTCCACCTCTGCACATGGCACAGGAGACAATGAAGCTGTAAACTGAAATGAGTAAGGATCCCACTGATGGAACTCTGAAGCCTCGGTAGTGACAGGCGCCTGTTAAGCAATTGGAATCAAACATGCAAACACACACACACACACACACGCACACGCGCGCACACGCACATACATCTGCTCATCTCCTGACACTCAAAACACTCATCTGACACTCAAACGCGACCGAGTGACAGCCAAGACACGCTTCTCTGACAGATCAAACCTGATTTACAATGCATGTGTGTGTGCGTGTGTGTGTGTGTCATTCTGTGAGGAAGAGAAGAGCGGAGGGAGTTAGGGGTCAGAATTGTAAATTTGAAGTGTCACATGTCATGCCATTTATCTATTCAGCACCCCCCTTCTCTCCTACACACACACACACACACACACACACACACAGACCCCCCCACACACACACACACACACAGTATCCACCTCTACCCCTCCCAGCAATTCATTCCAATCTTCATGGTAATCAATCAGCTCGTTCTGTCTTATTTTGCTTCTTTCTCTTGTTCCTTTCCATTTGTGGACTGCATCACTGTCGCCCCCTCGTTGTACAGCAGTGGAGTCCCAGAGACAATACGTCCCAACATCAAGACAAATTCAAATATCTGACACCATTGTACTTCAGTACAGTCCCTCGACAGAAAAGGGAAAACCTAGTCTTCTAAAAATTGTGTTCATGTACATATAATGTGCACAAGTAAAAGTGTTTTTTAGGTAAAAAAAAAAAAAAAATGAGAAACATACTCTAGACAACTTTTTTTTTACATTTTAATAAAACTTAAATCACTTGGTTAATGTTAGGGGAAGAGCAGGGTCTTGGTTAGATATTGAAATCAGAAATTTTAAAGAATAGTACAACCAATGGCATTTTGGTGGAAAATGCTTATTTCCCTTTCTTTTTGAGATCTGCACCAATTTAGCATTGCACTCTAACAGTCTGACTTACAAAAGACAAAAGAATTATTAAAATCGATGCAGCATAATCAGAGATAGTCTTTTTGGTTTTCTATTCCACACATTCCCATTCCTTGTCAAAACCTGGTGGCTACATTACCCACAATGCAACTCCGACAGTTCGGTTCGAAATTCAGGTGTGTTATACAGGTAATGGCTAATGTAGCCTGCAGCTGCTAGCCTCATCAGAGATGAGAAGCGGGCTACAGACAGGTCTGGTAACTTGTAGTCTTCAGCCCCACCTGAAGCTGACTCTTATGACATCACTTGAGGCAATTTATCAGATTTCATGCAGCTCCCTCTGGAGCCACAAAATATAACAATATACAACTGTTTTAACCGTAAGACCTGTAAACAGACTTGGTAAATCAGTGTTGGTCCCCTTTAAGCATGAGGCTTCAACCAGGAAGTGGTGAGCTTAGCTCAGCACAAAGACTGGAAGCAGGTGGAAAGCTCACTAATCAACACGATAAATCTTGTTTGTTTAGTGCATGCTAACACGTAGACGTCAAAATCCTGTGCTTTGTACTACGCCGTTTATCCAACTCTCCCCACCCCTCTCTGTTGTGCCAGTGAAAGTAATTGAGGCACTAGTTATTTTTCAATATACAAACATATCATGCAGGAGAAATGATCAAGCATGAACATGCATGTGTTTGTGTCTCAAAGGTTGTGATGACCGTCTATCTCCGAACAATTAGATTCAAATTAGCACAATGAAACCTTTGTGTGCATGTGTGTGTGAGCTATCATAAAGGTCAGCTGTCAAAGAATGCCAAGTTTGACACCTGTCAGTCACATATTTGATGCTTAGTCAGATCTCCAGAATAATGAGGAATATGTTGTTCTTTTTTCTTATTCCAACACACCCTCCTTTTTCCTTTTAATCCAATCTTTTTCCTTCAGTTTCCTGGTATCGTCGTAACGGGGAACGACCAAACATAAAAGTAGGGGTAAAATATGTTTACGTGTGTGTGTGTGTATGTGTGTGTGTCTGAGTCTGTGTGTGTGTGTGCGTGAAATGTGGCCTCAGGGCTTCAACGAGGAGTACTGCCGAGGGAATTCCCCTAAAGGCAGAGATCCTCAGCCAAAAGGAAAACATGCATCACCTCTGCCTCTCATCTTCACTTTGCATGCCACAGATACACACACAAACACATTTTATTTCACTACCGTAGCACAATCATAATCTACTCAAGCCTTTACGCATACTCTTCTACTTTCATACATTTGCTCAATTCAGCCTTCTATCCTTGCCTCTTAGAAATCCAAATACAAAGACACTGTAAGTGTTCCTGCAGGCATCAAGCATAGAAAGTCAAGTGGTGTTGCCAGATGATAAGCCTTGAAATATCATAAAAGACTCAAGGGAACAGGCCCAACATACCTTTTAAAAATGTTACATGCCATTTACCATGGCATGTTTGTGCGCAGTCAATGATCCACATTATGGCAAATAAGGTAAAAAAAAAAAAATCACTAATTCTATCCTTTAATCAGCTATTTGAACAACACTCATATTGGCCTCACATTTTAGTCATAGACTCAGACATCACCCACGTATTGCATCTTTTCAAGAAACATGGCTGGTGATGAATCAAATTCTAAATTTGTATGCCTCTGTCTGCAACATGGACACAGTTCTACAAATTCCACATACATCTGCTACGTCTGCTGAGGTATTACAAATGAGTATGCAAGATTTCAGGAAGTAACTGTTTTTAACCAAGATGGAAATTATTGGTCTCACAATTGGCCATTTAAGGCAATTGATGTGGAAATATCTAATAAGGCTAACACAGCCAGGAAAAAAGAGAAATGACAGTAACTTGTGAATAATTGCGTGTTGAGTATATAGTGCAGCCAAGGCTCTTGTTATGCAACAATTTGTGCAGAACTTTTGCAGGGAATGTGGGAGTCCGTCGGGACTCAACCTCCAAATGCAACTCACAAGTTCACTCCTTGACAATTCTACTCTTTGAAAAATACATGTCCCTCAGTTCTTTGCACCATATTTCCCCCAAACTCAAAGATTATAAATGATAGGTAAAGGGAAAGTTTAAAGACCACTGAATTATTAACATTAAAGCTACCTGCCTACCTACCTGCCTGCCTGCCTGCCTACCTGCCTACCTACCTGCCTGCCTGCCTGCCTACCTGCCTGTTGCCAACTTGGCAGCGTTCTCGCTAGATTTGGCAACTTTTGGAGCTAGTGCTGCTAGCTGCTTTCATTGGGCTGGGTTTTTTGTAACAAACGTAGAAGATTCATTTTCATGAATCTGAATGCTATTATATGGCTATGCATGTTTGTCCAGAAGTGTCTTTTTGCATGATGTTGATTTCTTATTGCATAGTTCCAGAAATCCCAAAACACATTCATTGGCTCTGCTCACAAAAAACAGTACATGCAAAAGTCTTTATCCCTGACACGGATGAAGACAGAGGGTGCATAAGAGACCGAAAGTAAAAGGCTAGCAACGAGAAAACAAAAAATGTTGGTGGATATTGTTAGAGAACTTGGTTATTCACAGGTTCATACTATTTGGCCTTAGTATTTGGTCTAATTGTGGCAACCACACAGATTTACAGAACTGTAGAACCTCAACTTCTAACAAAAGAACAAGACAAGAGGAAACGCAAAGAAAACTGGCTTTTTGCCCCGACAGAAACACTGCTCTGGTACACAACAAAGATGGTGGTGTTCTATTTGCAAGTGTCAAGATCACAGCCTCAAGGGGTGTCATACCTACACAAATCACAGATCTCTCAAGTACAGCTTCATGCTGGGATTTACCAACACACAACATTCTTTCTCAGACTAGTTAACAACACTGAAGACCTATTGGCATTTGTTGGGAGTTGGGATGAGAAGTGAAGCCTCACAGGCTGTGAGCTGACATCACTGTTTTCCCTTTGACACCACCCCACCTCACAACTTATGAATAAAATAGAACTGGGACACCAGGAGAAAAACAAAAGAAATATCTCAAAAACATTTTGATGATTAAATCCATCAGTGTGACATGCTGGTCAGTCAGTGGTCTGTAGATACTAAGTTCCCGGACAAGCAGGATCTGTCACAAGGACTTCAAAAGAATATCCTGTTTGTCTGGACAGTTTCAGGCTCATTAATCGTGTGCGTCACAGCCTCCTTTAAAAATAAAAAAAAATTCAGCGGTTCATTTATTTATTCTTGAAATGCACCACGAAGCAAACACAGCTGTGTCACAAGATATGATGTGAATTTACAACACGAAATACTGTAGAATTACGACTGAAATAGCATTGGATTGATGCAATCATATTTACTGCTTCACCAAACTATTTGTTTTCATTATTTGTCTCTATAACCAATCCAAATAGCTGCAGAATTGTGTTGTGTTCACATCATGTCGCTTTTCCCCTTCCAGACAACAATATGGTTCCCTGGAGACGCTTACACGATAAAAAATAGGCCTCTTAATGCCAAAGAGTGATCTGGTCATAATGAGCAAAAGGACATGTTACTAATGCACTTGTCAGGCTTGTTGGGTGTAAACATCTAGAAAATACAAGATGAAAGAGAAAGCTATTAGTAAAGAAAAAAAAAGAGGTTGCGTCTACGCTCAGTTTATTGCCCTGATCAATATTTTATTATGTCTGAGACACAGAAATACAAATCTTAAATTATTTCCACCAATTGACCTGAGAACGAGGACACCACATCGGCCACGGTGTGCCAGGGAATATATTGATCCACTTATTTCCTCAGAGCATGAACAAAATCATTGTCCTGAAAACTGTGGTTCACAAGTTCCAACTGAGGTAAAATATATTTCCAAATGGGAAAAAGTTTGATGTCAGACAGAACTCTATACATAATAATCAAGAAGAATCAGCACCATAACGCACTAATTAGTTGCTTGGATGAGAAATAGATGCGGGATAACACAGACTGCAAACACAGAACAGTGTTGACACAGAACACAGAGCCAAGCAATCCGTGGTGATTCTTGTTGTGGTTGTTAGAATATTCATCAGCATCTTTGGTACAGAAAAATAGCCTCCATGCATGTTACTCATCTAGTGAAACAGTTCGACGTGACTTGTTTTTGCTATAAGGGAATTGTTTTCATAATATTTTTCACTTTTCTCTAGTTTGTAAACACATTAAATAGGGATGTTTTAGACCATTGGCTTAGGTATGTTTTCTTACATGAACGTGGAATTGACATTGTGTGTATGGGAGTGTGTGTGCGTGCGCATGCAAGTGTGTGTGTGTGTGTGTGAGTGTGGTGTATTTGCATGGTAGTGTTTGCTCAGGCTGAGAGTTCGGCCTATATTTCTGTCTTCGTATATCCCCGGAGCTCTGAAAAAAAAAGACTGTTAGCATCCCAGATCAAAACAAGCGTCAATTCTTTATCCTGACATTGTATGTGTGTGCATGTGTATCTGTGGTTTGTGTGTGTGTGTGTGTGTGTGTGTGGGGGGGGTTTGAGTGTCTTTACCGGGGGTATGAACATGTTGATGTATATGTCTGTGTGCAGGCATGTGGGTGAACAGTTGTCCATGCATGTTGTTCCGTGACGCCTGCTTGCCTGACCGGGCCACAATCTTTCCGAAAAACAAATTCAGCGTTTTGCTCTTTTTTTTCTTCTCCACTTTTTCGCTCTTCTCCCCCGTTCTTTCCATTTTAGGGTGTTATTAGATAGGACAACTCTTGCCGTCGGCAATTCTCCTCTCAGCACTCTACATCCGAAGGCATGTGGGTTTTGGAAACCAGTGTGTGTGTGTGTGTGTGCGTGCGTGCGTGCGTGTGTGTGTGTAAGTGTACGCATGTGTGTGTGTCAGTGTAGAATTAGGGTAGAGTAGGTACTTGTGCCTGCTGTGTGTATTAGTGGCAACGTGGAAATACCTTTGTGTCTGTGTGCTTGTCCGTATGTGTGTGTGTGTGTGCTTGCAAATTGCTGCTGTACAGTATACAGTCTACATTATACAGAGCTCCAAGCTTCTGAGATCTGTTCATGTAAGGTCAGTATTACATTCCCTTCATTTTCCTTCTCTCTGTACCCCTCCATCCCCCATCTTGCATTATGCCTCTCACCTACAGTAAATGACACGAGGCCCGCTTTCACTTTGACCCACGTCTCTGTACCCCTTCTTTCTCTCTCTCTCTCTCTCAATACACACATGATGGGGCTCATACATACACACGTACAAGCTCTCGCACATACGGATCCAGACTCACGCACGCGTGGTGTAAGAGCCCAGGGGCTCCACGTATAAAAGGTCCATCCATCATCACATTTTAATACGGTAGGAATAAAAAGATGCTTACGAAGCTAAATGAGAAATTTCTGAAACCTGCGTGCTGGAGTCTAAGCCTACCTAGAAACCTTCATAAGCACTTACATGCATGCACACGCACACAGAGACACACTGAACAAGGTCAATGTGCTTAGCCAATTATGGCTCATGAGATGTTGCTTTCTGTCGCATGTGTGTGTTTGCGTACACTTGGTTTTTGCAGTGTGTGACATGATTACTTGAGCATGTAAGGTTTTCTACAGCTCCCTCGGGGCATACGCCACAATGCATGCATTCAGTGTATTTTGACTTTGTGTGTATCCTTACCAATTCTCTTCTCTTTGTACTTGTCACCCTTTTTTTGTCATTGTGTCCTCTGGGCATCTTGGTTGTCATTATCAGGGTAAACTGCTTCTCAGTCCCTGTTTTGCAGCAGCGGATGAGGCCGGTCCTGACAGGGTCATCCCATATGTATTCAGTTCAATTGAAATAAATCCAGGCCAAGGTCAATAAATCATTTGATGCTCAAAAAAGTCACAATGGCTGCTTTATAATTCAGTCATAAGGTTATGTTTATAGCTTAAGCTTTTAAATTCCTATCTTAAGTAGGACTAATTTGGCTTTAACTGAATCAAGGCACGCTTCAAAGTAAAAACATGGAGGTACAGAGCGACAGCTTCATGCTTCTCACCTTTGTTCACTTCAGCAGAAACCTTGACTAGCTCTGAAACAAGGATGTTTTAACAAAATCCAGAATGTAGCAGTAGCAAAACAAATCTAAATATTCAAGGAGGGATTGAGCTCTAACATTTAATCAATGCTCACTTCACAATGTTGCTAACAAACCATAAGCTCTTTTTGTCAGTTGACAGTTGATTGTCAGTTGTCTGCAGAAATCATTGATTGTAACCATGGAAACACAGCTCTTAGCTCTGAGATAGCCCGAGGTTGGCTGGCAATAACTTTTTTTATTTTTTTTTTATTTAATATTTTTTTTGTTGGCTGTCTGACTTGACTACAAACTGAGTCAGACTAAACCCAAGACTGGCCTAACCAAAAATAGACAGGTCCCTTTGTAGGGCTCTCCTGTCAGGAACAAAGCAGATCCAGACCACTATTGATGGTGCTGTGGTAAAGGTTTATAATTTAACTGTAGGTCGATGAAGCAGAGCCACCATCCTGCCTTTTTTCACATTGACCCCAGAAGCAATGCCAGCCTCAGCATTAGCTCAATACAGCAGTGTGGGGGACAGCTCTTTGAAATCAAGCCACGATATTACATATAAGAAGCTTTTTTTATTCTAGGATTTTTTTTTTTTTAAAAGCATGACATCCACTCGCTGCTGCGGTCTGGCAGTTTTGTTATCATGAAATGATAAAATCATTAACTCCTGGAAGGCAGTTGCTACAGTGAGTTAGAAATATATAAGCATTGTTTGTTTTTTTTCCCAATAAACACTACCTGAGCCTGCGTTAAGCTATTTGAGCAGTGGGATGTGGAATCAAGATGTGCACAGACTACAGTGTGAAACATACCCAAACAGATCTATTATAAGTCATATTGATCCATACCCAAAGTTGGACACCTCGGAGCGGTATGCTGTGTTTCAGCATTGCAGTCTGAAAGTGGAATTTCCCA
This sequence comes from Bovichtus diacanthus, assembly GCA_943590825.1. Lineage (NCBI taxonomy): Eukaryota > Metazoa > Chordata > Actinopteri > Perciformes > Bovichtidae > Bovichtus > Bovichtus diacanthus. Next base: position 9,195,370 of record CALSBV010012195.1, on the reverse strand, counting down.
TGAGAAGATAACTGTAGCCAAGCCAGCAAATACAGTATATTCACAAGCCTGGTTCCTACTGATGACAAAACTTTCTGGCGTGTGATAGTGTGCTGTACAGCTAAGATAAAGTAAAACAGTGGCTACTTTGTTACATATCCTTTTCTCTGTCCATTTAATGAAACAAGTTAACCAAGGTCATGTTATTTATCACGGCGAAATGGTGCAGGAGTGTTGGCAAGAAAAGGCAGAGTTGTACCACACAATCTATGGCAGGTAAACCTGGAGTTCTCAAGGTTTATCAGTACATTCTGAGAAAGACTTTGTGGGATTAAGTGAATGCCTGCTATTCTTCCCTCTCTAATAGCAGATGTAGATATTCAAAACAACAGCTCAACAGCCATGGTATTTAAACACAGCAAAAGAATGTCAATGGAAAGCCCCACATTTGATGTGTGAAAATAGACCATTACATTATGACCTGACATTTAAAGGAAGGAAAGCTAAACGATAAAAAGGACATATGTGAACTTAATAGATATTAAAGATTAATAGGCTTCCTAAAAGCCAGAGGCACATACATCAGCATTGCTCCGATACACACGAAGCTCACTCGGATCTCACTCTAGTCTGCTTGTCCCCGGTTCTCTAGAGCAGTACACAGTGTCAAACATAGACATTTTAAATGTGGCATCGCTACGTTCGATGACACGTTACCGCCGATCAGCGGAATCGCAGCAGAACGTCCTCACAAGACTGTATATGTGTCCCTCGAACAAAACGGGGAACCCCGTTAACCTCTCTCAGTTCCCACTGCAACTCTCAACATCTTGAGATGGTTTTGTCATAATTATGCTATGCTACGTCATTAGCATGAGACCTGGATGTTATATTCATTGGCTTGTTGTCCAACTCCAGTAGTCAAGACTATCTCCTCGCCTGAGGCCTCCACCAGTCAGCTCCTTTTTTTTTTTTTCCGGAGCTCTTTACAGTGAACACAGAGTTGCTCACAAGCTGCAAGCTGCTCTGTCTCTTCTCTGAGTCTCCCCCAAGGCTGCCAGCTGTTGTTCCCTAATTCTGGGGCTGCCTCTTTTACAGTATTCACAGACATGTAACATTTGTTTGATACCGCCTCTGAATGGCCCATTACACTTGCTACCTGGCGCCTCTTGTTGGTGTAAGGACTTCAGCTGGAGTGACCAAGGAAGTGGAAAGACACTGGGATCTACTCTGGCCACCAAGTCTTGTTCTTGCAGAAATATATAGGTGTTGGTCTGTAGCCGAAAAATGTGTTCGAATATTCCCTCTATTATTCCTGTTTTGCTATTGTGTGTTGGTTTTTGTTATTGTGTATTGTCAAGAATGTGATGTTTTGTGTATTGTCTTGTCTTTTAAATGGAGCTCAGGAAGAATAGTCGCTGCTGCGGTAAAAACTAATGGGGATCCTAAATAAAAGTTAAAATGAATACCATGAATACCAGTTGCTAGCTTTGGAAGCACCGGCACGGCAGAGCAACTAAATGATAAGTAGGTTTGTTGACATGACGTAACAGAAGTGCCGTTTGGAAGCAGTGTCACACTCTCTGTGGCCGAGTTCTCTGCTTTTATTACAGCAGTTTTTGAATTATTCATCGCTCAGCTTCACCCAATGTTACATTTTTCAACAGCGTCATTAACTGCGACGTCGTACGCGATGCATTCAGTGTGCGAAGGCAGACAGCCTCTGTGATCCTCTGTGATCATATGTTGCAGGTCCACTTTGGTGCACACGGCCATTAAACAAAATATTCAGGGTCATAGGCTCAGGAGTCATCTTTGGCAATTTCAACATATTTGTATTCATCTTCCACATCGTTCTAAGGAGAACGTTTTTGGGTCTTGTTTGCCATATGGCGCCCGACCGCTGCACAATAATGAAGTGCCACCTGCAGAGGTTGCTGGAGACAGCTGTGGTATTGCATGCATGCCATCGTCTTTGAATTGTCTGTTTGTTTTACACCTTCAATTTCCCCTCTGCTTCTTTGCACTTCTATTCAACTCTTGGTTCTGGTGCCCAAAGTTATCAGCCAAACAGTTCCATACTGAATATAGGAAAATATTCCACTGCCAGCCAATGCTACTATGCAAATAACTCTGTCAGCACAGTAACATTCAATCACATTCCAGAGTCTTTAAACGTTTCCTTACTTTCAAGGACAGTTTTATTGTCCACTGCAGTACAAGTAGCTTAACTAGCAAAGCCACCAAAGCCAGAAATAGTAGCCTTCCAATGTATTGTACTGATGGGTCATGTGACCCTTGCCTTACGCCATAGAGTTACCTGAGAGTCTCCAATGGGACCCGTCATTCAAAGTATTGATCTGCAGTATAGCACCACAAGTGGGCAAAAACTCCACACTGCTTTTATTGTAGTGTGGACGACATGATCTGTCATTTCTGAGATTGTTTGAGATGAAACATGTGATAATGTTTGAAGATTGCTGCTGCTGTGTTTATTTACTGTATCTACTGTGCTTGAAAGGACTTCTGGCATTATAGATTTTATGTAGTCAGAGTTATATTGTTTATGTTTGTGTGGGAGCTGCTGAATTTTTTTGGAGTGGTTCATTTATTCTGTGTCTTCTTGTGGCATTTTGGTGACTTCATTTTCACTCTCCTGGCGTCAGCATCAGATGGAGTTTGGTATTTAAAACCTTCTCAATCTTTGCCTCGGCAATACCTTATTTACACCTGCACTCCTTACTTGTGAAACGGGTCGGAATTGTGAAACCCAAATGTCCTTGTAAGTGCTGCGTGTGACAATTTTAAATAAGCCATGAAGTCTGAGCCATCTACTCTATCGCTAAGACATCTGTTGTCATCACTTTCTTGTTTTCAGTAAATTATTCAGTCAAAGCATTTACAGATTTTTGCACTTCATGAGCCAAGAGATTTCCTTGCTGTTGTTTTGTATGGAGCTCATAGGGAACACTTCACATGTCTCAGGGTACTCCTTATTGATTTCAAATTTGTTTGCCAAAGTGCATGCCTCTTAAAAAAAAAAAAAAATAAAAAATCTCTGTTTCCCTCTTTTTTTCATTTTCCTTTCAAATCATTTATTTATCTAATTTAAGCTTGGGGCACTTAAAACCACCAGTTTAGAAGGAGATGCTCGATGTGCATGCAAAGAATGATCGTAGAAGAAGGTGAAAGGCAGAATAGAAAGAAGTCACATGATGGTAACCTGTCATGGTCTCTCTCCCGCTATATCTCTCTGTCTTTCTTTTGCTCTCTCACCATGCCTCCATGTCTTAGAGTTGCTGAGTAGGTATTCTATAACGAGAGAACGATGACGTTGAGAGGGAGAAAAAGAGAAAACTAAGCACAGTGGGTTGTGGGGGGTTAGGGGAGGAGGGATTTGTGGAGGGGGCAGGGATGGAGAAAAGGAGGAAAAAGGAGGAGCGGAGTCAGGAGATCAAAATGTAGAGAGGAGATTCTCGGTCAAGGTCTTTCCTAATGAACAAATTATCATGCGAAGGTCTCACTCTCCAACTCCTCCTCCCCCCCCCCAGCCCTCCCTCCTTTCCTTCCGCTCTCTCTTTCATTGTCACTCGTTCTCTCCGTCCCTCCTATCTTTTCTTTGTCACCATTCTCTCTCTTTTACTCTCTCTGCTTCACTGGCTTGACCTTGGTTCCCACCTCACTCAAATCCCTTGCTCGTTGCCTCCCCCCTATTTCTATAACCTTGTTTATTTTCTGCCGCATTCCTGTTTTCTTTATCTCTGTTGCTTCTCCTCCTTTCCACTGTTTGCCCCCCCACCCCCCCTCCCACCCCCTGCTCCTTTTTTTTCCGAGTTCTTCTAGGCCTTAGGCAGTAGTCTGCTGCTCTAAAACCTCTCTATCAGCACATCCCTGCAATAGTCGGGTCTGATAGTAACTTTCACTGCGGAATTGCCTGATTTACCACATGCACACACATACACACACATACACACATACACACGCACACACACACACACGCACCATTTTTTTGCATGGTGTTAACACAGTGTAGCCAGAACAGTCAGCCAGTGTGCGCGGCTGTGCGTGTGAGTATCTTCTGCATCACTAATAACAATATTAGATCCTCATGCGTGAACGCTTCGTTTTAAATGTGAACTTATGAGCAAATGACGACTGTGTGTGGGTGTGTGTGTGTGTGCATGTTCATCTTGGTGTGTCTGCTCCCCCAATTTCTTTCCTCCACCTCTCTTGCTCCCTCTTCATTTCTGTATTAGCCCACGAGCAATGTAAAGGTCACACATTGCAGCGGCGTTTGACTCTGCAGTCTGTTAAATAATAGCGTTTCTATTTACTGTTCTCAACCCCGGCCTGACGTGTATGTGTGGCCCGGGGGCTACATCGTCTCCACAGCAGCGCTTCAGCGGCAGCACTGCATCGTGTCAGTGCGCACTGGGCAGACACATGGTCTGGTACATGTTTTGAACTTGTTCAGCGCCTCCCCCCCCCCCCCTTCCAGTTAGATAGTGTTAGAAAGGAAACGAGGGAGGATCTGAGGCAAGAAAAAAATGGAGGGCGAAGAGAACAGTAGGAAAGAAGGAACAAAAAAAAAAAAGAAAGAAATTACACTGAAGCAAACATCAAATAGATGATAAGCGACTTAAAAACAAATGTGCGTCCTGACTTTACTTTCTCAGCTTACAGAGTTTGATAGCTGTCAAGAGAATATTGACTTTCTTTGTTATATATTGATGCTGTCTTTTATTTATAGTCCTCCTTGTGGCCCCAACAGCAACCTCCAACCACCATCACAGGTGACAGCTGTGTCCTCTATTTCAGTAACATCTAAACAATGGAGCTTTTAGTTTGAGTTCATTCAAAGTTTAAAATGAGTTTGATTTGGTTGAATGGTAGTCGAAATAATGAAAATAGCTAAAGACTAACTCACCGTTGCAAACAAAGGTGTGCCATGTTAGGCTGAACCCTGTACTGTATATATCCCTGTTGGTTATTTTGATCATGTAAACACTTTATCAGTGCAGTGGGTCTTTGCTTCACACCTGTTGTCATGATTTTCTATATTTAATTTGGGAACAAAGTTGGGCACTTTTGAGCCTATTAGTTCTCTAATGTCGGTTCTAAACCTCACAGCTGGCACATTACTGCTAATTGCCATTCAACCTAATATGACCCACCTGTGTAGCCTTGTTTGCAGTGATTAAGCTACGTCAGGTTAAGTCCTACTTTAATGTATTTCCATCGAGTGTTTTTCTTGTTTGTTTTTTCTACCCCCCTGTAGGATCATTGTTGTGACCTGATGAATGGCAGTAAAGTAAAAATTTGTAATGTGGGAGTTTACTGAAGTTGTTACATTTTCTGGGACATTGCTTATTAGACCACCGAGTGTACAGGGAAGGGTTTAGGGCTGCAGATATAAAATGTGCTCATTTCTAGCAAACAGGCCATTTTATCCGATGCTGACAGTTGCATAATGTGAAAATAAAAAAATCTCCAAACAGTTAACTGCTACGTAACGCGTAGGACTTTCTTTGCAAACTTTTGACCCTACATGTAGTTTACAGAAAACCTGATATATGCAAAAAAAAAAAGCATTTGTTATTCAGAGGCACATTTCAGTTACCTTGCAGCGTGTTTTCTCCTCTTTTGTGGTTGTTTACATTCTTTTGTGAACTGCTTCTCTGTCAGTGAGTGACTCTTTCACACTAACTGCAGATGTTGTAAGGCTCCGAGGCTTCATTTAATGAGCCTTACACCGAGTTTAGAAAAATAATTTAGCTGTAATTAATCACACTGTGTGAGCTCAACTCTGGCATCTTCTATGGAAAAGGTCTCGGACATCCATACCGACTGCCCCTTATCCCATATATCACATTTCTGTTTGTGTTACATAAACTGAATTGAGCTTAAAAGTGTTTATGAGATCATGGCATTCATGGGCAGGATGGGAGAAAAAAAAGTTAAGTTACATTAGATCTTGGATAAGCCCCTGAAAACAAGCAGGCTGTGCTACACACACATGGGTACAACAATGCCTTGGCTTGTTTAGTCTTTCACTATGTGCTACATTGCATCCACTACATAAGGTTGCAGTTAACTCACCCTCTGTTTAATCTGCCAACTCTAAATCAATAAGTCAGTGGACTGCCTAAAATCAGACATTGATATTATGCTTTTATATTTCATCGTGCCGAGCATATAAAACATGTTGATTTGAAAAGGCTAAGAAATATTAAATAAATGAACTCCCCTTGAAATGGAGGTCATCTGGCATCAACTGCAGCGAAATTACTTATTACCTTTGGGTCTTGTTATTTTTTTGGGGTTTTTTTTTTTTTTTGTTGCAGGCGTTTGAAAAAGTGTTAATTTCTTGAAATCACACAATAAAGGGATTTTCCCATTTACCTGAAATTCATTACTGCCAGCTATAATGTAAGTATAGCGAGTGCTAAACTGTCCCAATGCAGTCCCAGCCTCTAGGCTTGTCATTTGCCAGTCAAGAAGAGGTATTTCATTTTTGTTTGAATAGAGCTCTCTTGTTCCCCCTCGCCTCTGCTTCCGTATGTCTCAGCAGCAGCCTCAGTTCAACATGTGTCGTGTCTATGTTATCTTAAGTGCCTTTTCTCCCTGGGGCTTATGAAAGGGAAGACAGAGAGAGAAAGAACCTTTTCCCCCTCTAGCCAGGGAGAAAAAGAGGAATAAATCAAGGTAAGCGTACTGCTATTGTTAGTCAGAGAGATCATCTGTGTCTGTCTGTGCTTATACGTGTCAGTCTATCTGCATGTGAGTGTGTAGCACAGAATCTTAGCGTGTGTGGGTTTTTTTTTTTGTTTTTTTTTGTTTTCATGTGTACCTGTGTGTGAGTGTGAGTGTATCTATAGGAGTGTGTGTCCATGCCTTATGCTCACTGGCCCAGATGACTCTGGGTAATTGCTTCTTATCTGGTGGCCTGTCAGTTCACATCACTGTGACTGAGAGAGGGGGCAAGAGGAGCGATTTTTATTCCACCTACCTATCCCCCCTTCTCTCTCCTTTTAATGATCATTAGGAATGATTTATAATGCACTGACGTGTGTGTGGTTGTGTGTGTGTGTGTGTGTGTGTGTGTGTGTGTGCGCAATGAGGAAATAATGTGCGCGTGAATGTGTGCTGCAGACAAAGTGAGTCAACAATGGACAGACTGTGTGTGTGCGCGCTTTGTGAATGCACAGCCGCTCACCTCTCACTGTCCTTGGTTAATTCTGCATTCATGGAAGGAACTTTTTTGATAAATATTGTTTGGGAGCGGAACATTTGGTATGTGGGTCTCTGTGAGTGTTACTGTGAAGCCTTTGGGATTTGGTGGAGCTGTAAAAGACAGAAGGATTATTGTGTTTGTTAAGAAACAGAGAAATAAGGATCAAGAAACACACACAGACAGAGCTGGTGAGAGAGATGATAATAGAAATACAGGGGAAAAAAGAGGGGAAAATGCAGGCCTACGTGGTCTTAGTTGGTTGAGCGCCGTGCCTGTCGCCTACATGGGTTTGCGCGCTTAATATTCATTGCACTGCAAGTTCATGTGTCACTTCATGAGCACATGTCCGCGTATGTGCACAATCTGCGCATTGTTTCTTCTGATCGCGCCTTTCATCCGTGGCTCAGCGGTAGTTGTAATTGGTCTCTGATGGGACTGACCCACTGGGTACTGACTGAGTGAAACAGGCTTTGGATGGCTTCCTTAAATATTTCAGCCCAGCCGAACGTGACGTCTCCCTGCTCTCGCCTCAGGCTCAGCCTACGCCACCACTTAGCCGGATGCCCTCATCTGTGACAGAGAGCAAGGAAAAGAAAGAGAGCCCGGTAGACATTAAGAGTGAGCCTGATGCGGGTGACCGATTTATTTGTGTGCATAGTGCTCGCACACACCTTTGAGGGTGTGAACGCGTGAAAGTGTTGGTAACATCCATCCGTGGGATCCAGCATGTCATTATGACAAGTTGTCATTAAACCGCTGTCGAGAGCCGCATCTCCAACATCGCAGTCTTCAGATGGAGATTCCTGTTTGTTACAATGAACCACTACCTCATTATAGTATCCTCTCTCTGCACCTTGTTAAATGGGCATCTTATTCTGCATTTCAGGACTGGGGGATTTTGCACAACATCAAATATTTGTCTTGCTAGTGCTTTATCGCCTCACTTTCTCTCTCAACTCACTTCCTGTCTGGCTGTCACTCTTCCTCATTCAGTCACTCTTTCCTTCTCTGTCTACCCACTCACTCTCACTTTCTTCTGTCCCTATCTTCCTCTGAGTGTGTGTGTGTGTGTGTGTGTGTGTGCGTGTGTGCGCGTGTGCATGTCATTTTCTCTTCCTTTCTCCCTGTCTCTCCATCCTATTCATGCGCCTTCCACAGATCCGAGGCAGAGTGAAAAAGATCATTCCCCAGTTCTCTGCAGAGAGACAGCAAGTAAAAATAGAGAAGGTTACCTTTCATGTTCAATTTTAAAGGAATGTTTGAGATTTCCCCGAGATGATTAAATAGGAACGCTCCTGACAAGGTCACACAGACTTACACATTTAGACACACAGAGGCATGGAGACACACACGCAGAGAGCTTGGTCAAAACACCTTTGGGATGTACTGCTGTTTCGAAAACAGAAAACTGCAAAGCGCAAAACTGGAGAAAAGAAGAAGAAAACGTTCATGCTTGGTTGAAAAAACCGGAGCATAACAAGGCCAGTGTTCCAGTGTTCCAGTGTTCGCACTCCTCTTGTTGTCCAAGAAGCGAAAATGCAAAGGCAGCAGAATTGATAGACTTGTTTCTTTATTGCTCTGGCATTTATCACCTTTCATTTTTTGTTGTACACGTGGTTCTGTTGTGTGCACCTCAATCTTGCATATGTCTGTAACATTCATGTCGTGCGTGTATGTGTGTGTGTGTGCCTGTGTGCGTGTGTGTGTGTGCGCGTGTGTGTGTGTGTGTATCAGTGTTTACAGCCTTATTAAGGTTTAGCTTTTAGCTTTAAGCAGCATTGTATCCCCAGAGACCAATTATCTGACAGGGTTAAGGAAACTCTCTAGTGAAGAAGGGAGATTGTGGGTTTCTGACAACATTCCAGCATGTTTCCTCAGGCATGCTGAGTGTGTCCTGCGTACGCGTGCGCATGTCCACATGTGTTTATTATTCATTATCAGACCCCATCAGCTTACGCATTAGTAACAAACAATGGCTTTTCAGAGGGATTTGCTCTGATCATGCTTATTGCCCCAAAAACGTGAACAGCATTGCATGAGGAACCCAAAGTGTGTGTTACCGTGGTGTGTGTGTGTGTGTGCGCGTGTGTGTGTGTGTGTGGGTGTCGTATACTCCAAATTGCTGTCAGTCATGGTGTTAAGGTATTCTGGATGTGTCCCTGCCACTTGGTAACTATAGCCGAGACTGACAGAGGTGCTGTGGGACAAAGTGGAGTTGGCGTTTTGAATGAGTTATCCTGAATTCAGACTGCGTCCGTCTCCAGAGGCATGGATGAATGGCCTGATTCTCTCTCCACCTCCCTTTTTCTCTCTGACTTTCCAGCCCTCTCTCGTCTTCTCCTCCCGCTCCCTCTCTCCTCCTCTTTCAAACTTTCTCACCCTCCTCTCTCCCCAAATCCTTACATTGTGTCTTTCTTTTCCTTCAGCCTCCCACTTTGGCTTTCCTTTTCTCCTGTCTTTTCTCCTCTCCCTCCCTCTTTCTTTTACTCCTTCATCTCTCTCTCTGCCCTCATGGTAAATTCCCTCCGTTCTCCCATTTCCCCTCTCAAGTATTTGAAAGTTGTTTTTTTTCCAGCACTTAGCTGCACTCAGTGAGGTCAAACCTTGTTTCCATAGTGAGAGGAGGTCCACTTGTGGGCTTTGCTATCCCAACTTTCACTCGTGACAAAGTTTTCGTTTACACCAGGCCCCTCTGTCTTTCTTCATCTTCCTCTATTTGTGCTGCCTCTTTCCTCTCTCTCCTACGGGGAAGCAAATAGCTGCCACTGTTTGTGCAATCTGTATTTATTCGTCCAAACAGCCAGCGTGTCAGCTGTACAGACATCACCTGAAACTAGCTTGCCACATATAGTCTTACCGTGTGTACTTTTGAATGATTATACGAGTGTTTATGTGACAGTTCGGATTAAGATTGATGACAGTTTCTCCTCCTGTGTTTCTCTCATCTATACTCTTGTCTCAGTACATTTTTCGAGTGGTGTAATAAGCCTCGGCATGATAATAACAAGACCTTTTTCTGTTGTTTTTGCTGAAATGAAAACACAGGCACAACATGTATTGATGTCGCCTCTAAAATGGACTTTGCTTTAACACACCTTAAGCTGTACCTCAATTCTGATTTATTGCTCAGACACATTTTCCTTTTTCGTTTGGCTGTTAACGGTATTATTTATATGTGGCCAATATCAGATTCCAGTGTGAGCCGGTCACGGTCCGAACTGACCTGGAAGCACAAATAACAATATTAACAACAAACAACAGATTTCATCCAAAATGTCAGGATGTACAGGGCTAATGTGAACTACATCTGTCAGATCCTCTCCACAAGACCCTCGTCACCACAGAACTGCAACGAGTGTCAATCTAGAGGGACGCAAAAGTCGCAAAAAAAATCAGACCTGTATAAATTAATCAAATACTGCTCCTGACCATTTTTCTATCTATAAGAAATATGCAATACGCTGTGAGAAATATGCAATTTGAATTTTCTTTCTCAAGCTTTCCATTTTTCACACAATTACTTCCATTACTTTTTCTGTGTACAACCAGGTGTAACACAATGAATACCTTGCAGGAGATCAGGCTACTATATGAAAGGGTGCACTGTTATCCCTACTGGAATGATCTTTGCATGGGCTCTCTCTATGACGGCAGGTTTTACGCCCCACCATTGAGCGTGCCCATTTGGAAAAGCTATACTCACACTTTTGCCTTAAGACATGGTTGGAAGACATTTTGTACAAACTGGTTTTAAGCATAAAACCGCCTCAACGCCTCAGCTGCTATATTCCTCAGAGCTGCTGCTGCTTCTTCTTCTTCCCACTCTCCTCCCTGTGTGTGCATCACTCCCTCTCTTTTTGCTTTTTTCTCACCTCTCCCTCTGCCTTCACCTAAATAACCCCCTAGAGTCCCATTTCCTCTCCTCCTTCCTCCTTCCTCTCCCTGGTTCCTTTAAGTCACTTCCCATCTCTTCTAAATTCCCCTTCTGTACTTTTCCCCCCCTTCTCTTGTCCCTTCCCTCCTCCTTTCTTCCTTTCCCCCCAAAAGTCCCATGGATAAAGACGATTCAGTCTGTATTTTTGGCCAGAGACGGGGATTAGCGATAAATAAAAAAATAAAAGGCTCTGGCCAAAAGTGATTCACATGTATCCGCAGAGACACATGCACAGAAACAGCCAGACGCACACGCACTTAAAAGTCCATGTAAATCGCGCGCAAGCTGCATACACACAGAGCTTAGTGCGTGGATGTAGCTCACACAGAAATGCCTGATTAAACTCTTTGGGACTTGAAATGTACGCAGGAGAGGCCACACACACACACACAATCACATACCAGTCAAACAAGTTCACGTATGGTCTATAATTAGATCACTGGTCAATGCAGAGCTCTGCAGAGTCAGCAGCTTAGAGAGAGACACACAGAGGGAAGAGAGACAGGCAGGGGAGAGGCACAGAAGGAGGGAGCATTATTAAGTTACCATTATGCGACTTCTCTGTTTTCTCTCAGTAATTCCCTCTCTGCTACTAGAAAATAGAGACGAAGAGATCGTATAAGGCTGCTATCATGTGACCTCTCTAGTTCCTTTCAGTCATTGTCCCTTTACTACAAGAAGCAAAGAGGGAGCTACTACATTATTGTCTTTATGTGTAATTTAAATCACTGAAGACTCCCAAGTGCAAAGAGAGCAGCTCATTTTATGGTGGATGAGAGTATCCAGTGACAAAGTGTGGTCGTTATGTGCAACTTGATATATATAGTGTTTATATAAATATAGGGTATCTAGTGTTTTCAGGATACTTACCTTTATTTTCTCTGTTTATGTCGGTAATTCATGGCCTTGTTGTGATTCAACTGCGATTGGTCTTGTCAAAAGAACATGTTGTTGTTACTGTCAAAAGTTTGAATAAGTGTAATCCAATTTAATCTTGAGTACCAGAGTGTTTCCATCCACTCATTGACTTTTCTCTGCAGCAAAAGTTAATTGTGTACGGGATGAGGTTATAGGATCCTTTCCCTTCTATTAGACAAACAACTTCATGAGTTTACACCAAGGGACAGAGAACAAGCCTTTATTGAATGAAAAAAGAAATAAAATACAATTCCCTTAAGGAGAAAGACATTTGGATAAGGATGGTGGGATTTAATTAAAAAGTACCAGACTAAGCACTAGGCCTTTGCTTCATGTGTGAGGACAAAAGGTTTTCATTGAAAAATAGATTCAGCAAGAACTGTATTTATTAGTTTCCCTTGGTAAAGATCACTTTAGCAAATAATTAAACAAATATTTCTTTCACTAACGGAACTGAACAGAAACAGCATTGTTTTCGCTCTAAAATATATAATTACCCTTCTCAACCTAGATAGATACGTCAAAGCTAAAACCTAAACCAAGTGATTTGTTCTTGGAACAGCTCGACTCCTCTCACGCTGGATGAGAAATGGCAGGGCATTGTTCTTTCTACATAGAAATATATCCATTTCTTTGTAAGAACATAAAGTACAGTGACAAAGATAAAAATGTGTACAGGTCTAAAACAATCATCCAACCCCAAATAACATGACACCGGATCTCCACAAGCACCTGCTCCAAATTTATGATGAAAGAAACCAAAAATGAGCCCTCAAAATCATTTAAAGGCAAGACAAGGAAAAAAAAAGAAATGTATCTAAAAGATTCGTGGGGATTTTTTTTATTATTATCATTTATTCCCAATAAATTTGCAAAACCAAATCTCTGCTTTTAACTTGTTGAACTCCTACCTAGTGTATATTTTATTAGCTTAAAACTCACAAGATGGAGAAGAACATGTGGGCTGGAAAAAACCTAATGGCTGGCTATTTTCATCCTAGAAAAAAAAAAAGGCACTTAACACTCGCACTTGCAGAAGTATGTCACATGCGTCACAGAAGATAAGTACTATGTCTTTAGTGTAAAGTACGCTGTATACTGTATATTATAATGTGTTCGATGATGGAATTACATTTAAATCAAGGGAAAACTGTATATGCCCCTAAAAAATATCAATCAAATTCAATTATCAATCAAACGCTGGACACTTCTGGCAATATTCCAATACGCTAACTTAGTTTGAAAAGCAACTTTACCTAGAAATACTGAAGTAATGAGGTAAATGTTTAAGTGTCAATCTATATGTCATCTGTGACAAGTTTCAGCTCAGTTTAGACCGAGATGAGACGCGGAAACAGTGTATCAGCATTTTAGCCCAAAAACTATGTCTGGCACATGCACCAGCTCTGAGTGGGAACATGATCTATAATTCATCTCTACTTATGAGCAGACGGTCTGTCAGGGTGTGTTGTGTGTGTGTGTGTGTGTGTGTGTGTATGTGCGTTCCTGCCTAAACAAAGTCGGAAAAGTGACATTTTATATCACACCGTGTCCTCGTAAAGAAATCTTTAGCATCATTTTTCGACATTACTTTGCCAATATGTACTCTGTTGCCAGCGGTTTAAGGTGGTCATGGCAACATTGTTACCATGGCTTTTGTAGATATCATGGAGACAGAAGAAGATAGACCTAAAGTGCATTATTGTTTCATGCTGAGAGGATTGTCCCTGGTATTGTCATACAAGAGGATCAAAAGAAAAGTGTGTTAAGCTCTTGCAAAAACATAAGAATTGCAGTAACAACAGGCAGGTGCAAACGTTTAGGCTCATAATCCTCCCAGGAAAAACGAGTCAAAGTAAAAGTCAGATATGACGGAGCGCTCTTGATGCCTTTTCATTTCTTCCGGAAAAGAAAAACCGACATCGCAAGAGAAGGCTCTTAGTCTATTAATTCACACGTGTGTGTGTGTAAGTGCATATTGATATCCGAGTGTGTGCATCAGCATGCAGATTAGTGTATTCACTCGGGTTTGTACATGTGCCTGTGCGCGTGTCTGTACGTGGTAGACATAGAAAATGAGAGACAGAAAGAGAGAGAGAGAGAGACTAAAACTCCTTTGATGTAGAAATAGTGGGACAGAAGCGGTATTGATTATCAATACTGTGCTAACATGTCCAGAGGGCCTCTAAGAACATTGAGTCTCAGTAAATTTGCCCTCCACACGCTGAGATAAACAAGCCCACGCAGTGTTGAGGTATTCGAAGCACAAAAAAAAGGGAGAAACCCATTTTAATTATTAATTTAATCATTTATTTATAATATCGATGCGGGAATGAAAAACAGTAACACAATGAATGCGGATAAGCAGCATGTAAGGTTTTGGTTTCATCGCTCTGGTTCACTTTGTTTTCTAACACTTTCTTGTTATCGGCACTGTTCAGTCACCCCTTTCTCTATCTCCACCCAGGCCACAGCCCCTATGACACACACACACACACACACACGCACGCAAGTGCACACACAGACACCAAAACACATACACACAGGCTCACAACCATGATGCATTACCATTCTCCCATTCACGCAGAAATACACACTTGTGCACAAACAAAAGCATGCTCACTGACAACTATCAAACCAAAACTCACACACGCTTGTACACACACACACACACACACACACACACACACACACACACCAACAGCACATAGACACAGTGCTATAGGGCTATTCATCTGTCTGAAGCAGTGGCTTATGAAAGGTCAGCCTTTTGAGTTATGACAGAATCTCCTGGCCACAACAGCCCAAGCGTGGGTGGCAGAGCAGTGACTGTGAGTGTGTGTGTGTGTGTGTGTGGGGGGGGGGGGGGGGGG
>CALSBV010012195.1:9161093-9173767 GCA_943590825.1 Bovichtus diacanthus | reverse complement strand
TCTCTCTCTCCCTCTCTCTCTCTCTCTCTCTCTTTCTCTCTCTCTGTCTCTATCTCTCTCTCTGTCTCTGTCTCTCTCTCTCTCTCTCTCTCTCTCTCTCTCATGAAACTGACTTCTGAGATTGGTAATAGGATGCAATGAATCCGAATCCCAGTATATATTGAAAGGATTAATGAATATGGCTAATGAGATTTCTGGGCTGTTTCTCAAAACACATAAGTGAAACATCCCTTGCTGTGAATAAAATGGTTCATTTTAAAACTCTTAAAGACATATTTTGCAATTTTAACTGCATTGAGTATCCACTCCAATACTGATATGTATAAAGATCTAAAACATCATGAATTAAGAAACGCCTCAGTGAACACAGAGGCAAGAGGAAATTATTCAGCCCTTTAGAATCAAATAAATAATATGATAGCCTTGCAGAATAGAGACAGAGGTGGTTGACCTGAACAGTACATCTATTTCTTTTTCTTTCACTAGTGAAGAACTTGCTAATAAAAATAGTTCAAACATTCCAACACTTATATTACATCATGAAAGCTTGACTTTGTTCAAATAAATTACAGCAGTAATAGATTACTTTACACGAAGCAACACAGCTACTCTTTTTCACCTGGAATCTGCATTTTTATATGGAATATGCAAATGATTTGGTGTTTGGTATTTTGTGCTTTTACATTGATATTGATATTAATGAAAAGGGATGTGTGAAAGCGGCTAGAGACGCAACTCACAACTCTAGTTAATCCATTTTAGTGGCGTGTGGCGAAATAGTCGCACGTGTGTGTTTTGCGCCACCTGATCGGCTCTTATGATTGGCCTTTATAGAGATTAGTGATCAAACTATTTAAAACGAATATTGATCGGCCTTAGTCGTTATAATCTGTTGCGGTAAACAGATGACAGACGTCATGTGTCAAATGAGTGTTGATGATCTGAAGTCACAGGTTTCACCAATAAGCACCTGATCTTACTAGCAGAGGAAATGAAACCTGTTACATGATGTATGAGTCACTATCAAGCAGCTGGAGTACATCTCGAGACGTACTTTTCTCCAGACAGCCGAGAGCTCAGTCACGATGATGTGAAAGGCAGCCAAACCCGAACAGAGTAAAGGGACACAGAGCTACGCTCAGAGGAGAGACAAACTCACAATTAAAATGACTGTAGGCTAAAAATAAAAAGCATGCATATGACATATGACTCAAAGTGACATATTCTCTCCGCCTCTGTTGGAGCTTTTTCAACCTACTTACCTTGTAAAGTGAGGTTGTAACGATAACGTTTTAAAAAGGTAAAAAAAAATAAGCCACATAAAACGATTTATTAAAGCCACAACTTCATTAAAGTTTAGGCTGAAATTTTAAAAAACCATTAACAAAGGAAAAAGTATTGTCTTGCTCAGCTTTTAATGCTTTTTTTGGTTAGGGTTAGCAGTCACATATTACTAACTTTTTTTTAAAAATATCACTACATTACATCGCTACATTACATGTAAATCTAAACATTCAAAATACCCCAAGGATTATAGTAAAGAAATAACCCAGAATCGCAGTGAGAATCTTAATGTAGGAGCCCATCTGTATGTCCAGGATGCCTGGATATACAGAATCAACATGGAGTATAAGTATAAAAACAGTAATGTACATATAACTATATACAGTAGGGGCATGTGGGGACATGTGCACAGCTAGTCAGTTAGTCATTGATATGACCAGCATAGGACAGGAAAGGATAGACACACTTCAAAAAAATATATTTTAATGAAGTAACCGAATACTACGACAGCTGGTTATATTAGGTTGCAGGACAATTAGCAGTATTTGTCAACCCCCCTGTACTGTAAATGTGTCACATCCCTGTTGGGGTACTTTTAGCTTGCAACTGCTGTTCCTCTTTGTCACTGCAGTTTGTTAGGGTTGGCATATGCTGTCGCGGTTATTGGAGACTCTTCCATTGGACATATTAAATATTTTAACAGTTTAAAAAAAAAAAATGTTTTGACTGATATTCCTGCAGTTAGAGCGCAA
The DNA here is from genome assembly GCA_943590825.1 of Bovichtus diacanthus. Taxonomy (NCBI): domain Eukaryota; kingdom Metazoa; phylum Chordata; class Actinopteri; order Perciformes; family Bovichtidae; genus Bovichtus; species Bovichtus diacanthus. The sequence continues at coordinate 9,171,731 of CALSBV010012195.1, read as the reverse complement.
ATAATTTGGCCTCTTTGGTAGTTGTTTCATGTTGCTTTGAGAAGACATCAAACTGCTGATTAGCAGCTTTATCTCGCTGACAAAAAGCTGCTAATTGGCAATCCACCTAACACTGTCCACCTCTGTAGCACTGTGTGCAGTTGGGATTAAGCTATTCCGCAGTCCCAATTTAATGAAGTGTTTACATAGAAAAGCGCATGCAGGAAAAATGACTACATACCAAATGTATGTAGGTATGAGGGAGAGCCTGTGCCCCACGTTGGCACTGATGGTGCACCTTTGTTGCTTCCATCATGACTGGGAGGGAGGACGGGGGTCATGTGGGATTGACCTAACCTTGGCCTTCATTTGCTTCTCTCAGAAACTACCTCGAAACAATCTGGACACAGGCCTACAACAGAGCTGGTGTTCTTGACCGTGTCACTGAGCCATTTACCTTGACCAACCTTGATGCTGCCTGTTTAGCACGCCATAAAGACGGGTGCACCGGCTACTCAGTATCCTGCGTTAAGGTTTTCGACCACAGCGAAGGACATGTTCCTCCTGCCTACTTTGTACTTTTCTTTCTGTGCTCTTTATATATAGCAGAGGGTAATAAAGTGGTGCAGTCAAGTTGTCTGTACAAAGACATAATATGTCCAATAAAAGTATTTCACAATAAGAAATCATTGCTAGCCATTCAGTTTACTATCACTCAGACTAACCATTCATAAGTTGACAAGGATGTATAACAAACCTCTTTTCATGGCTTATTTTTTTGGTGCTCTGTGGTCTGAAGCACTCGACGGAGGGAAGGAATTCAAGTATGTGGCCACAGTGTGGGGGATATACCATCCATCGCTTATTGCTTGTTAAGAAACCCCAACCACTGTCTTTCCACTTCTCCCCCACCCTGAGTCCTATTTCTCTGAGCTCCATCACTGCCTGCTCTGACTCCAGTCTTTTTTATTACTTAAGTTAACTCTTTGTATCCTCTTTGGTAGCAAAAACATACAAGACAGTTAGACAGAAATGGTTAGGACAGACCCAGTAATTTGGTGTAGAACTTAACCAACAGTCACATTTCCTCCATTAGCTCGAGAAGTGTATTTTCCACCTAGCTATTTGTACAATAGAGTATTAGGCTTTCTGCTTTATCTTACGGGCCGCAGTCATAATTGTTCTAACTAAGGTAAAGGCATGCACAGATGGGGGAGCTCCTTCTTAAGTCAACCCTCATCTTCACTGTTTTGAGCACATTTCGCTCATGGTTAATGCAGTTGTCAAAGCTAAAAGAGCGCACATCCCTGGAGTTCACCCGGGGTGATACTCAGGCTATTGGATTTGACTTTTCCCAGCCCTATTTTCTCTCTCCTACCTATCAGGAAGCTGCTGATCCCATGGCAGGCATGGTGAGTTGGGAGAGATTAGTGTGAAGCAGTTTATGGATCAAAGTGATGAACACTGAGCCAAAGTCCAGCACCAGGCAGGATCCACATATATCTACTGGTCTGCGTTGGAGGTGAATTGCAGAGGATCCAGTAGGTGGTCTGTGCTGTGATTTAGGTGAGTTTACACATGAGTGTCAATGGACTTTTGGACCATTGTGGTTACGGCGACAGGCTTGTAGTCATTAAGGTATTTGATGTCTTTTTCGTGGATAGGACTACCACGGTTGAGAGCAACTAATTAGAGGTTCCATCATTAGTGTTAGTGCGCTAACAACCAAAGTACACTACAATTAGACTTGTGTCACCAGACAGACCCTCAAATCCAAATCTACAAGCAGAACTTCACGTGTTTGACTGCACCAAGACAGAGATCGATGAACAATTAGCAATGCTCATTTATGCAGCTATTTGTGTGGAAAATGAGAGGAAAACGAAGAACTTTCAAGGAAATGGTAGATTAAGAGGCAGTGTGACAGAGATTGCTATAACTGTAGGTGACACTGGTTAACACTCACTGAAATGTAAATGAAATGGATAATAAAATAATAGTCTTTCACTCATGCCGCACCACACTATTTACCACTGTTTTCAGTTGAAAAATGTAGACTCGATCTCCTGACGCTCAACAACAACAGGTTCAGTGACACAATCAAGAGGACAATCCATTTTAGTTTGCTTGAAACTTCCTTTTTTTTTCTTTGAGGAGAGGACCTAGCAGTGTTCAGCTTCAGCTATGTTTACCCATCTGAATACTCCCTTTATTTAAAATGATATAAAGCAGGTGCTTTATTATATCATTCCAATTTGTCATGACTTTGTCAATCAATTGGTTGCTAATGGCTTAATATCATTGTTTTCGCATTCTGTTTTAACTAGAGCTTTTAAAAACAATACCAATGTATTAGGGTCCTAGGGGACTCCAGTCAAAAGCACCCAATTCAGCAGTTTTCATAGAACTATTTAATGAGTTCATGTTTGCCATTGGTCCTAATTTAAAGTGCACACTATCAGGAGGGAAAGGCCACCCAGTCCGTGATTTTGAAGGAAACAGACACAGATGCAGCAGACCCAGATTCAAATGTTTCTTTTACACAATATGCTAATTAACTGTAACTTTGCTAAAATATTAATAATCTGTTTGTTTGTTTTTGTCAGATGACATTAATTACATAACTAATAATGTTTTGAGAGGAAAAAAGTTAACATTTTGCTGGGATGGTTGTTCCTTACAGTAGTTCTTACACTGTGCATAAATATGTTAGTAGGATGAGGGTTAAAGCATAATTAAAGGATAAGACATTCTACATTTTTATTTGTGTCAACATTTCCAGTGAAAGACGCAAACCAACTTTGAATTCATCCTGATATATCGAATGTCTCTGTTACATATCCACAAGTGCATTATCTAAGACCTATGCCTTTAAAAAGAAATCCTGCAGAATGAGCACAACATGTCTTCAGGATATCTGGCAAACTTAATCTCTGATACTACACTTGAATAACAGTTGCAGTTGCCAAATGCTATCAAATATGTATGTCAAGCTTGTCTTCATTTTCTCCAGTTATCCTTGTAGACCATGTGGTGAAGCTGTGATCCTCTTTTGTGATGGCACAAACAGTAGATTAGGCCTTTAGGCTATAACGGATGTCAACCCAGGTTAGGTTTCTACAAAGAAGAACATCCTTACTTTAACTAGAACACACACAAGCGCTAGTGCACGGACACACACAGCAGTCAGTTGACTTTTCATTCAATATGCAAATTGAAACTGCAGTTCATTTGCTGATGAACGAGGATTCATGCTCAATTATATCTTAATGGGTCGGATATAACATCATGCTCAGGCCAACAGATTTATTTTAGATGATGTTTTTCATTAGGTCGAATCTGACTTCCGAAATCAGCTGCAAAGTGAACTGACCTTTCCCAGGCCAATGCTACACATGTGCACGAACATGTCTTTCTCAAAAACCCCCCCCCCCCCCCTTTGAAATTCACATGAATGCAAACACACCACAGGGCAAATCCCGATTGATTTCGAGGGAAATAAAAGCGCACATAGGTCGAACGACAGAGGGCGTGGGTGCGCTTGGAGCGGACGCGTGCCAATGCCTCTGGAATGCTAAGCATTACGGCCCATAACCACAAATCCCAGACAAACACACGCGGATAAGTTTCTCCTGGTGCAGCAGAGAGAGCGAGAGATGTAAAAGAAAGAGTCAAAGGGAAACATAAAGGAAAAGTCAGCGAGGGGGAGAGAGAGAGAGAGGGGGGGGGGGGGGGGGTCATGTGGGGAATAAGAGAGAGATAAGAAAGATATGTGACCGCTCTCTGCAGTTTGTCAGCCTTTGTTTACTCTCTGCCAGCCAACTGTTCACTAATAGCTGGTAGACACAACAGGACTCTCTCTCTCGGTCAATAACCTTATGTTGGGGGAACTCCCTACTTTCTAGCTGGGCAGGGCGGCACAGTTGGTTCTGACTGGCTCGGAAATTAGAAATGCAGAGGCGGTTTAACAGAGCGGCAGCGTGGAAGCCCCGATAGTGTTCAATAGCAGCAGACCGATGCTGCATTGCGCTCCTCACCGAGCAGGTCGGTCCGCCGAGAGACAACATCCTCACAGCAGAGTGTGCATGTTCGTGTGTATGTAGCCTGTGAGGTGGAGGATACTGCCAACAAAGAAACAGAAAGCATGTCTCAGTATTTTATATATATATATATATATATACATGTACAATTACACCTCAAATAGACTACTTTCTCTATTTTTTTTTATGTATTGTTTATTTATTTGCCCATTACAATATATCTATATATCTATATATATAGATATATATATATCTATATATATATATATATACACACAGTATGTATATATATATATATATATATGCACACAGTATATATATATATATATATTCTAAGGACCAAATATACTTCAACTAGACTACTTTCTTTATGTTTGTTATGTATTCTTTATTTATTTGCCCATTACGCTATTGCTTGCAGTAGTGCAGTATCGTACCATTAGGCTAGACCGTTAGACAGTGTACTATGTGTACCACTAGCCTAAAGTACAAATTACTGCAGGACGTGGACATATTAGCAATTTCCCATCACCTTAGAGAGTATGTGACAATGTATGTCTCCTTCAGAAAAGAATGAATGAATCCTACTACACGTGCCCCGGCAAAAGAGCTGCACCAGCAGAAATATGACTTAGCACTGAGCTGACTTGTATTAGAGCAAGATCACTCTCCTTTCTTCACGTCTCTCTTTGTCCTTTGTATGAATGTGTGAATAAAGATATTTTCCCACCAGGAGCTGTCAGCAGCCGGGACACCAAGCCATTTAATCTTCCTATATGACAGGGGGAGGTGAGGTCTGTCCTCGGTAACCGACATACACACACGGCGACCCAACACCGCCTCTGCTGCCTCTCCCGTTACAGCTCAGCGATCGAGTTACGCGGCCGGGGAAAATGTTGCAGTAGCGAGGAGAGAGAGAGAGAGAGAGAGAGAGAGAGAGAGAGAGACTGCAGCATCGCTTGCGACCGGCAACAGCAGCAGTCCCAAGCAGTGCAGGTGAGAGGAAAAAAAAAAAAAAAAAAAAAAAAAGCCAGAGGAGGAGGCGCATGTGGAGGAGAGAGAGAGAGAATGCGGGACTCTTGGAAAAAGACGCATCTACACTCGGTCCATCACGAGACATCTATCCCGAACACAGGCTGCATGGATTACGCTAAATTGAGGATGATGTTGGAATCTCAATTGTTAGCCTATCAAGAGAAGCTCTAATTTTCTGTTTTATGAGGGGGGGGGTGAAAAAAAAAACAGTGAGAAACTCGCTCTGAAAAGCACTCTTGTCTGCTCATAACTTGCGTGAAGGAATTCGACGGCTTGGCACGTTGCTCCACTGCGGGGGGAAAAAAGAGGAAAACGCAGCTGGATCTGAAGGTAAGAGGAGATCCAGTACCAGCATCCCAAAGACTTTTCTCAAACTGATTTCGATTCCTCTTTTGGTGGCTGTGGGTTAATTTTCCTCGGCGTCCGGAGAGCAGAGCAGTGTGTGTTTTTCCTTTCGTGTGGTGCTGCATTGCAGTTTCTAACTGTGAAAAACGCAAGAAAAGCCGCTGTCCCAAATGTGACTGGAATTTAAAAAAAAATGTATAAAAAAGGCATTATGAACTGATAAGCATCCTCGTGTGACAGCGGGATAGATCTCCGGTTTACGGGAAAGAAAGAGTGAAGTGGATTATTTAAAGGCTGATGAATTACTTGTTTCTTTTTTTTTCGCAGCAGGATGGATTTTTTCATATCTTTGTGGCGTGAACAGCCCAGCAAGACATCGCCAGCATTATTATAGAAGTTGAAAAAAAGCACCGCTGAGCGTAAGAGGAGGATAAAAGAAAGGAGCACCGCTGAAGTGAACTACAGTGAGAGTGCGGAAGCTTTTCCCCGGACCTCAGGCGGCAGTCCGCAGAGAGCGATAGGGAGAAGGTAAGAAAGGATAAATCAAACACCCACGCTGTGAGCTACACCAGACCACAAAACACCAATAAAGAAAAGACAAGCGGCAGCTCAGAGGCAGACAGTGGGAGAGGAGAGAGGCGAGAGGAAGAAGGAGCCATGCAGAGGCTTGGTGCAGTGCACTCCTCCGCGGCGCAGGCTCTCAGCCTCGTGGTCTTAGTGCTGCAGCTGCTGACTCAGCTGCCGGGTGCCGACTCAGCTCTCCGGTACCGAGTGGCGGAGGAGGGCCCACCTGACGTCAAGATTGGCAACGTGGCCGCCGACCTGGGCCTCACCGCAGGTACAGGAAGCGGGGATGTCACCTTCGCCCTGGAGAGTGGCTCAGAGTTCTTCAAGATTGACAATGTGACAGGTGAGCTGACAACAGGCGCACGGCGCATCGACAGAGAGAAGCTCCCACAGTGCCAGATGATATTTGATGAGAATGAGTGTTTCTTGGACTTTGAGGTGTCGGTGATCGGACCACTGCAGAGCTGGGTAGACCTGTTTGAAGGCCGAGTGGTCATAACAGACATCAATGACAACACACCTTCCTTCCCCTCACCTGTGCTTCAGCTCTCGGTTGAGGAGAATCGCCCAATAGGAACCCTTTACCTGCTGCCCACAGCAACAGACAGGGATTTTGGCCGAAATGGCATTGACCGCTATGAGCTGATTCAAGATGGTGCGGCTGGGTCAAGTTCAACAAGACGCACAGCCGGAGGAAACCCCATTGCTAGAGTGGATGGACTTGGGGACCGGAGAGGTAGAAGTGGAGATAATGGAGGAGGACCCAGGAGCACTGTGTTTGAACTACAAGTTGCAGATATACCAGATGGTGAAAAACAACCACAGCTCATCGTGAAAGGCACTTTAGATCGTGAGCAAAAAGACTCATATGAGCTCGTCCTCAGGGTTCGAGATGGAGGGAACCCACCGCGTTCCTCCCAAGCCCTGCTTCGTGTTTCCATCACTGATGTCAATGACAACAGCCCACAGTTCGAGAGGTCCACATATGAGGCAGAAATGGCAGAAAACGCTCCTCCAGGTACGCCTGTCCTCCAGGTCAGAGCTTCAGACCGTGACATTGGAGTCAACGGGCAGGTGGAGTATGTCTTCGGGGCAGCCACTGAATCAGTCAGGCGACTCCTGCGACTGGACGAGGCAACTGGATGGCTGAGCGTCCTTCACAGGATCGACAGGGAAGATGTGGCGCAACTGAGGTTCACAGTAACGGCCAGAGACCGGGGTCAGCCACCTCGCACTGACCGCACCACTGTCATTTTGGCTGTGCGGGATGAAAATGACAATGTCCCAGTCGTAGAGATCCGAAAGATTGGGCGGATCCCTGTTCGAGACGGAGCAGCATTAGTACCAGAGAACGTTCTGGTGGACACACCAGTAGCTTTGGTACAGGTGTCAGACCGAGACCAGGGAGAGAATGGAGCTGTGACGTGCACAGTTGTAGGAGACGTCCCGTTCACATTGAAGCCAGCTGGTGAGACAGCGCTCCCACCCTTGCCTGCAGATGAAGCCTTTGACAGGTAAGCCAAGCTAAAGGTAACCCGTCACAGTAATTTACAGAAAGCCATTACAAAAGCAGTAAATGTAATTTGGATAGGATGATGGAATTTTTTTTTTTTTTGGGAACCCAAAAATGGTAAAGAATGATTACGTAATCATGAAGTAATGATGCATTTTTAAATAATGGCTTTGAATATTGCACCACTTTACCTAAGGGGGGGACCAAAAAAATACAGTCCTTTATTCAGGAACTAGACATTCATTTGAAGATAGATCCTGACTCATTCCTAAGTAACTTCCCTGGTTAGTATACATTTTTGTAAAGTGTTACCAAAGTTAAACTTAGCATACACAAACAGTATGTACTGTAGGTCTTTTTTCTTTCATTTTTTTTTTTTAACCAGAGGCTGGTTCTGTTTTTATCCCATATGTGTTCTAACCTTGACAATTACACATCAAGCATGCAGTTGCTATATGTCTCCCCCACAATGATGCTTCAGGAGGAATTACTACAGAATTCAGAGAAGAGTGAAGTGTTGTTGCATGCAGATGTTGTTCAAGTGGTGCCTCTCATTCAGAAAGTGTACAGAGTAGTTCGAATGTCATACAATCTGTAAACTTTGGTAATAAATATTGATTAAAGTCAAGGGTTTCAGGCTTTTCAAGGATACTATGACTGCAGTGCAGGATGCAAATGTCAGTGCTCTTCAGTCAATTGTAAAGATATCTCTTCAAGCTACTGAATGGAGGGAGTGAGGGAAACGGGGAAGGCCATTTTAGTATATCACTGCTACTCTTTATGACACCTATTATGCTTGTTGTTGTATTGACTGTGGGCCTGTCCTTGACTAAATAAATTCTGAGTCAAAGTAATAATCATCAGAGGTCTTCAGCAAATCGATTAGTAGATTTAATTACAAATTAGTCACAGTTTCTCCAGTATTATTGTCTCTCTGCAGATGACTGCAATCATTGAGGAAGATATCTTAAAATAAAGTGTGCTTTCAAAGACCAAAGCATATTGGAGCTAAAATGACTACTTGACTAATCGATTAGTGGATTCACAGACAATTGATTGACAACTATTTTGACAATCAATGAAGCATTGCGGTTATTTTTCAAGCATTTTATGATGTCACCTTGACCTCTGTGAAATGGAAATGGGAAATGTTCAGCATTTTCTGACCTTTTGTTAGCATATAATAAAAATATTCCCCAAAAAAGACCAACTGGCTGCTGGCAAAATATTTTTTTGTGAATGATAAGTCTGCTAATTGACTAAAAGGGAGTAGCACTAATATTTTAGTTTGACTACTTTGCAAACAAGATCTGTATTATTTTCTTCTAGGGTAACAAACACATTCATTAAATTTATTTTCTAATTATTTTCACAGGAATAAGAAAAAATACTTCTTACATACTTCTGCCTTGCTGGACTACGAGGCCACCAAAGAGTACAGTGTTACCATTGTGGCAGTAGATTCTGGCAGCCCCAGTCTGTCAAGCAACAGCTCACTGATGGTGCGCGTGGTAGATATCAATGACCATGCCCCAACCTTTGCCCAGAGCGTTGTGGAGGTCCACTTTGCTGAGAACAACTCACCTGGTGAAAGGGTAGTCACTGTGGTAGCCACAGATGCAGACAGCGGCAAGAATGCAGAGATTGCATACTCCCTGGACCCTGCTGGTAACGGGCCATTTTACATAGATGCAGATAATGGAGATATCCGTGCCACTGGGGTTCTGGACCGTGAACAGCGAGAGAGGTATGAACTCCGGGTTATTGCCAAGGACAAGGGAACACCTTCTCTGCAAGGCTCTGCAACTGTTGTTGTTCAGGTGACCGACCGCAATGACAATGCGCCAAAGTTTGTCCAGGAAATCTTTACATTCTATGTGAAGGAGAACCTGCTTGCCAACAGCCCAGTTGGCATGGTCACTGTGACTGATGCTGACGAAGGCGAGAATGCCGAACTTAGTCTGTTTGTAGAGATGGATGGAGTTGATGAGAAGAAGACGGGAGAGAAGGGGGAAGGAGAAGATGGCGAGAAAGAGCAAGAAGAGGTGTTTTCCATTGATAACAACACGGGAACTATCTTTTCTTCTGCATCATTTGACCGTGAAAAGCTTTCTACCTACACCTTCCGTGTCCGGGCTGTGGATGGAGGGGAGCCTCGCAAAACTGCCACCGCCACTGTCTTACTCTTTGTGACGGATGAAAATGACAACGCCCCCTCAATCACATCTCCATCTAATGAGTCCTACACCCTCCTTCCACCTGCCAGCAGTGCCCGTACCATTGTCAGGACTGTAACAGCCATAGACTCAGACACTGGCCCAAATGCAGACCTTCACTATGCTCTAGTGGGGGGGAATCCCTTCAGACTGTTTGAGATTGGCCACACCAATGGAGTGATCACTCTGGCAGAACCTCTGGAGCGGCGCCACAGAGGTCTGCATCGCCTGGTGGTCCGGGTCAACGATAGTGGGGCCCCCTCCCTCTGTGCCACCGCCCTGGTTCATGTCTTTATCAACGAGAGCTTGGCCAACGCCACCCTAGTGGATGCACAGGTAATCTTCACATGTAAAGATAAACTCTTCCAACTGATTTCAGCAACAGCAAGTAAAGTATATCAAAAATGTTTTAATAAAATACATCTTAAGTTGATGAGGTAATGAAAGCCAATGGGATTTCAGGCTTCTATTGTTCCACAGAGGTTGTAATGATAATTCGTAATGAGAGTGATGATATTGTCCTTTGAACCATTTAAATAATGGACACTCTGATAACGCATCACAATGGAAGAGGGTGGTAATGGCAACAGATTCTAGCAGTTTAAACTAAACTGGTAAGAAAATAATTTTTTTTTGATAGAATGAGATAAATACACAATTTGAGTCTACATAGTGTTGCAATTTTCTGCCCATTTTTGAGGAAATAATTGTGTCTATATTTGTCCCAGATAAAGAAGCCTGTTTCTCTTTTGAAGGCTATTGGCAATGTCTGCTTCTTTGTAGTTTGAATGTTCTTTGTCCAGAACGCATTCTTATAATGACTATGTGGTTAAAATAACTGTTATTACTGAAGTGTTTCGTCTTTATGGTACATTGAACTCAGAGCTGATGGCATTAGGTGTGTGTGTGTGTGTGTGTGTGTGTGTGTGTGTGTGTGTGTGTG
>CALSBV010012195.1:9076661-9143402 GCA_943590825.1 Bovichtus diacanthus | reverse complement strand
TGTGTGTGTGTGTGTGTCAGCGTATGTGTGTGTGCGTGCGTGTCGTCTACCCAGTATAACGCGCCCTCTGTGTCCCCGAGTCACTCTCTGTCACTCACACACACTGAGACTATTGTCAAGACATTGGGCGAGGCGCCCCAAGACATTTCTGTGGCACTGTGTCTGTCACGGGGGTGATAGGGCTGAGATGGGGTTCACTCACACACACACACACACACACGCATAAATATATCCAATTTTCATACACAGATATGCTGTATTACCATTTTAGGTCATGTAGGTGGGTGAGTTAATGCAGTCTTCCCCTGGAGTGCAGAATACGCATATTTGAGCGTACTTTATGGCCTATATGTGTGTTTGTCAATGTGTATGTGTGGCAAGGCCTATGTGGTGTATGTGGTGTATGTTTCTTTGCGTCAGACAGCACATTAGGGAAAGTTATCTTTAACCTTGTAAAATGAGTGACACTGATATTAAACTGACAGGATGGATTTCAGTTTGCCGTGGCGTTCCACCATGTCAGCCTCTGTCAGCTCAGCCCGTCTGCCCATTTTACAAAAGACAGGAGCGCCACAAAGGAGACTGGGTATAAGCGTGAGAGGGAGAGAGAGAGAGGGAGGGAGAGAGAGGGAGAGAAAGGGAGGGAGAGAGAGGGATGGAGAGAGGGAGGGAGAGAGAGGGATGGAGAGAGGGAGAGAGAGGGAGAGAGAGAGAGAGAGAGAGAGAGAGAGGGATGGAGAGAGGGAGAGAGAGAGAGGGAGAGGGAGAGAATATGAGTGAGAGAGAGAGAGGTTTAATATGAGAGATGCAGAGCAAGCAGGGGTCAGTTATGATAAATAAAATAGTTTGAAAAGTGGAGCAGTTTTTTTTGGTAATAAAAGAAGAGGAAAACGGGATACAGAAAGAGGAGAAAGTGTACAGCAGGATGCAGAGAAAGAGAAAATATGGGGGAGGAAACGGAGGTGGAGGAGGAGGAGGAGGGGGGGAGTGGAGGAATAGAGACCTTGCGCTTGTATCCGGTTGTCTCCGAGGTCCTTTATTGACTCTGTCTATTGTTCACAGCAGCACTCCTAATCACTCTCAACAGGGAGGTTGTGTTTCTCTCTCTCTCTCTGTGTGTGTGTGTGTGTGTGTGTGTGTGTGTGTGTGTGTGTGTGTGTGTGTGTGTGTCGTGAGACTACGTATCGTTAGCCTCATCCTCACTTTTACTATTTCATACACTGGCCCCCACAGTGAAGCCATTGTTCACTCTCCTCTGGTCAACCTTAATGGACAATAGCAGTGGGTGGGAAAAGCCTGTTCCTAACACGCATACTATTAGTATAATGGTCCACACACACACACACACATATACACACAGAATAGGCAGTAAAATGGCATCTCAATAGCAGGCATACATATGTATGGTCTCTCTTACTCACGCGCGCACACAGAAGGCCAGTTGTACGCCACCATCCTGTTTGCATCTTTCTAAACAATGGCCGCTGTCATGGATATTAAGAGAGATGACTGTTTTAGAGACTAGCAGTGGAAAACGATGAACATCACGATCACAGACACACACACACACACACACGCACACACACCAACAAAGGAGCTAATCTGAATCATGGGCATTTGTCCGGTAAGCCTCGCTTAACATCTCACTCTGTGAGCTTCTTGTTTCTGTTTTGTTTTTCCCCCTATAGACAGCCACGGCTACACAAAAGGATAAACATTTCAAAGGCCCGATGCTGTGAATAGAGTCAGTGATTTGCAATGTGTATCTGCAGGGTGGAGAGCCCAGATGGAGACAGGGAGAAAGCTCATTGCCAGAGTGGACAGCTTGATGGTAACAAAGCTGTGGTGGATGGCGATGCAGTAGACCCGCATGCGGTGAAGCAGTCTCTTTTTACTGTGTCCCTCCACAAAAACACACACACACAACGTACCCACAAACCAAATACCCACACACTCGCAGAAACTAGTTAGGAAAATGATAATGAGCAGTAGCCGCAAGGTTCTTGCTTTGATTGTTCCCAGTAAGAGAGAGTGATTTCTGAACAGCGGGCTTCGGCAAATTACATACATACATTGTTGCAAAAACTGTTTCTCGGGACAGGCGTTGCGGGAGGCAGCATGGCCGGTAGTTCCGCCGGTGGCCACTGGGGGGCCGGTAGCAGACTGCAGCAGTGTGAAGAGGAGTAAGGAGAGAGAGAGGGACCGCATAGTGCCGATCAGATGACCTCGCTGCTGCAGTTAATGTTCTCTGGCGCTCAGACACAAGGCTAAGGCTCTCCCTTATACCGCAGGGCTGCTGTACTACAAGCTATTGTGGTGTTAGGGGTGGTGTTGTTGGAGGTGTGTGAGTGTGTATGCAGGAGGGTAAAGATGGGGGAAGTGGAGGTGGAAGAGGTGTTTGTGTTAGAGCAAAAGAGGGTGCATGACACAGAGGAGGTATATGTTACAAAAGCAGTGCTCAATGTCTGTAATCCTCTCTTTCTTTCTTTCTTTCTTTCTTTCTTTCTTTCTTTGTCGTTCTTCTCGCTTTTTTCTCTTTGTTTCACTCTCTTGCCCTTCTCCTCTCACCCCCTCCCTGCTTTATTTTGCCCCCTCTTTTCTACTGCCGCACTTGCCCCCCTTTCCCTTTACCTCATGCCCCCTTTCCCTCCCTCTTCTCTCTCCCTGTCTCTCCCCTGCTCCCTCTCGTCTTTCTCTCTCTCTGCAGTGCAGCACAGTGATTATCATTCCTCTCACAGAGTCAGGCCTGATAGTCAGATACTGCTGAGCACCCTTCTACATCACCTGCTTCTAGAGGGAGTAATAGAGAGAGAGAGAGAGAGGAAGAGAGAGAGAGGAAGAGAGAGAAGGAGAGAGAGAGAGAGAGACTGAGACAGAGGAAAGAGAGAAGGGAAGGGGGGTGGACTGCAGAATAAGAGGGATGAATGGGGAAAGAGGAGAGGAAAGCCGACAAAGGGGAAATGAGAGGGAGAGTGAACGAGGGGTGAGAGGAAGCAGAGAAATATGGGAGGGAAAAAAATATAGGGGAGAGCAGCAGCATGGAGAAGGGAGGATTGCTCTTACTGCAGAGGTGGTCCCACTGCAACATACTGCATAGTTATAAATGTGTGAGTGAGTGTGTGTGTGTGTGTGTGTACGTGTACATGCACACCTGCAAGTACGAGCATTGCAAGCAGGTGTGCCTAATGTGTGGATTTACGGTATCTGCATGGAAGCTGCGTGTGTTATGGTAACAAGGCACCTTTGCTCGTGAACATCTGCGCGTCAGACAGCTGAAGAAATGCTGCTCATATCGCGTCATTGCTCCCTGTGCCGAGTTTCAACCTGCTCCAAACCATTTTCTGCATTCTGCAAATACCACAACAGTCCGCCCTCTCTCCCCTAAACCGCTCTCTTTGTGTCCTCATCTCTACTTCAGGCAATCTGTGGTCAAGGGTGTGTACAAGTCGGTCCCTTTCTTCTCAGAACATGTGTACCCTGCCACACATGCTGGTTAACAGTCCTGCCTTTGTCTTTATTTGTTTTGCTCATTCACCCATACATCGGTTGTTTTATTCATCATCTGTCGCCCGCTCTCCCCCCGTTGGCCTCCCGACACTTGTCTTTACCTGTCTGCTTGACCTAATGTGTCCACAGTATAAACAGCACGTCTGCTGTTTTCAGCATAGCCTCAGGAACCCACATTTCAAGACACCCCACGTTACGGCAAAATAATCTTGAGTACTGTTTTAGATCAGTTCTATATTTAAATTACCAGTGTAAATATATCATCGTCAAATGAATTGTTAACACATCTGCCCTGTTCACACAGCCCCTTGCGAGATGCTTTCTGTCAGCATATTTCACTGCTGCTCCCCCTCTCTGCCTTTGATGTATAACTTAACACTCGACAGCAAAAGGTTTTCAATACTGTATATTTTCCAGCAAACGTTTCAGAGGTTTTTTTAGCAAATGTAACCTGAGGACAGAGACATTTGACCAGTCAACTCGATCGCTTAGTCAAAGTTAACGTTAAGTTTCATTAATTGGCCTCATTGGTACTGTGATAAAACACCGAGGAAAAGTAATGGAACAAAATGTTCGCCATTTATGTAGATGAGCTAAAAACACCCAAGACAATATTCATGTGTTTTTTCGCACATTTGGTCCTTGTAAAAAATGCAGTTAGATAATAATGGAATACATCTGGAGTGTATATGAGAATCTAAATGGTAACACGATTAAAATGATAGAAAACAATAGTAAAGAGTGGCAAGGGAAATTGTTAAAGGAAGTGCAAGTAATGAAACATGCCATCAGTAGACCTTTCTCTTGGAAGATACGACAATGGTGTGAATCGATCCATGTGGCTGGTGTCGCCACACGAAGCATCTTTACGTGGCAGTTTGATCGTGCAAAGTTAAAATGGTCCAACAATTGAAATAGAAAAACATTGTCATTGCAAACATTCATCAGTAATGTTTGACTTGTAATAAACTTGCATTTCTTGAGTTTACTTATTCATTCCAACACTCGCTCCACTCTCTCCACAGTAGGAGCACATGCTCATTTGCTGGCCGCATTAGCACAACATGATTTCCAAACGGAGGCAAAACAAGAGAGCAAAGGCAAAGGTCATTTTGACTGATCAGCATTCCAGATATGAAGTCTGGGACTATACCCATGTGGTGTCAACAGAAGCATATTAGTTTTCATTGTGTGTTGTGGTAGCAAAGTGCAATATCACCTTACACATTCTGCCCAGTTATAGCTGTAATATGCAGAAGACTGACATTTTATCAGCTCCATTATTTTTCAGGTAGTAAATAAGCTAGCACATTATGAGGAACAGGGTGAGGCGTAATCATTTGATGATAAAAATAGTGATATAGGACTGTTGGTATTGATCTTGCATTGAATATCAGATGTTTGCTCGTCCAGTACAGTTGAGATTTCCCGAAAGCTACATGAAAATGTTCTAAACATTTATTCACGTATGAAAGGTTCTACGGCATTCGGAGCATTAACACAGCAGCGAACCCGCGCCATCGCTGCGGTAGCGTAGCGCCCACTCTGTGGCTCCCCCTCGGGTTACGCTGTCAGCGCTGTTGCTCTTAGCTGCACTGTTTTGTGCTGTTAGCACTGTTAGCTGCTAGCCGGCGGATTAGCAATCGCCATGTAAGGAGCCGTGTGGAGGTAATCCCCCAATCATAGATATGCTCTGAATTCTGTGAAAAATACACATTTTATGTTTTAATGCCAGGGTTGCACTAATCATTTAAGAGGTCATCCTGCCCACTAGAGCTGCTAAGCCAATTAAAGAATTCCATAAATTTGGCCTTTTAATTGAGACTTTCAGTATCCCATGAGGGTCAATCCTAATTCTTGCGTGAAAATAATCACATTTAGAAATATTGATGCTTGGCATTAAATTTCATGTGTCCACAGGCTGAAATCACCAGTGACAGGCAACTGGCAGGGATATTAACACGCAAAGCTACACCCCTCAGTCAGAGTTAGGAAAATTCCAGGTGTCTGGAGGGAGTGATTACAAATTGGATGTCAGGTGTCTGTTTGATTGACATCTGGCTCATAAAACTGTCCGGTTTCTGCCTGTTTGAACACAAAAACATAACCATCAGGAAGAAGAAAATATCTTTTCTGCCTCCTGTTTCATATTTCACCACAGTAACAAATGCAAACATGCAGGAGTAATGTGGGTGAAGAATGTGAAAATATCATCTATCCCGTTGTGCATCAAAATAGCAAACGGCGTCGTAACTGATGAACATTCTTTCTGCCACCGTCTGATACATTTTTCCGAAAAGCAAACAGGAAAGAAAAAACACATCTCTTATCTAATTAAAATCTAAGAGCGGTTTCGTCCAAATGTAATTATTGAACAGCCTTGATTAACTAATTTGGCTTTATCCACTCTTTCAAATATCAATCCAGAAGATAAAAGATACCCCACACTGTCAGATATTGATCGTGAAAAATGTTTGGTATAAGCCTCAATCAGTCAAACGTCAATTCAATTTTGAGCAGAAAATGAATTATTATAAGTGTACTTGGTCCGCGTTTAGTATGCTGAATATTGACTGTAAAGTATACAGTATGTTGTGGTATATCTAAAATCGGATATACATTTGGTCTATGGGGGTAGCTATGGATTAAGCATGACATCCAACGTGACTTTAGTGAATGGATGAAACAACAACAACAAAATGAAACAAAATACTTGTTATGTACTAAAGAGGAACTAAACAATGTAATGTATATGTAGCAAACTGCATAATACAATCAGCCATTACACGGGGTCTCTCCTCAGTACCTAGATGATGTCAAAAATAAATGAGACTGAGCAGAGAGCAAAAGGGAAATGTGGCTTTAGTCCTACAACCATATTTGTAGTTTTGGTTTATGCATAAGCCGCATCCTGTCAATTCATTATGCAGACCAGAGTGTAGCAGGCAAACACAAACACACACTCGCATCCAAATGTGCTCACACGTGCACAAGCAGTCAGATGGGCAGATGTTGCACATACACACGCAAATGCACACGTGTTGAATATGCAGACACATGTAACGAGAAGAGAGGGAGACTGTTAATTAACTAGAGCTCGTTAATTCTCTTTGAACCGACAGCAAGGAGGTTTACACACTAATTACCTTGATGACTGAGCCAACCTGTGCACGCACACACGCATGCACCTCCTTACACTACAAACACACGCATGCACGCACGCACACACACACACACACACACACACGTGTATTCTCACAAGCTGACATAACACATCTTGCAGGATTTGAAAGTCTCACACTCATACACGGCCATAAAACACAAACATAAAGGTGCGAAGTCTCACTCATACGCATAAGCAAATGCACAACACAGTCTTGCCCTGAAATGAAAGCTATATTAGGAGATTTTTTTTTTTCACCGCTCCTTCAGAGCTGCAAGATTCCGAAGGATAAGTTTATTCTGAGTTCAGACCCATCATGCATCTGCTTGATACATACCCGTCTGCCAGAAAAAAAACTTACAGTAACTGCCATATTGTTTTAGGATGCATATATGCCTGTACAGTACAGTTGCATTGTGTACACACACAGGCGCAAACACACTCAACACACCCACTCAAACACACTGCGCTCCTTGCAAATGGGTGAAGCTCCCATGTCAGTATTGAACTGTAATGGCCCGTGTCAGATTAAGGGGAAGGTTTTTTATGTCCTCCGTCAAACTCAATTAATATTCCATCAGGCATGAATTCATAGGCCACACTGGACCTTAGCCAATTCATCCGTATGCGTCTGTGTTTGAAAGTGCGTGTGTTGTGCTCACATGTATAAATGTGTGTCGACATTCAGTTGATATTCGGGGTGGTGAGTAATCAGATTTTATTGCAATTGCTGAGCCAAATAATAGAACGCATGCACACATACACGCACAAACATGCTTTGTCTCTTGTGAGTCAGGTTGGAAAACATCAAGGGGCACTTGTGCTGCAGAGAGTTTTTTTTTTTTTTTTTTTTTTTTGAGGAAGTTACAGTAGAAGCTGGTAAAGCAGACAGGAAATAAAATTTTATAATTTTAAGGTATGAGCAAAGAAGACAAGATGTAAAAAGCTTAGAAAAACAAAACATATTGATCGAAAATGTATGGAGTAGTAGAGATTTCAAATAGAAAATGAGCCAACAATGATAGAGAGGGCAGAGAGACAGAGACAGAATGTGTAGACTGCAATTAGTTTAATTTAATGACTAAAATATGCCAAAATATGGAATTTGGCAAAAGAATAGAAGAGAGGTTTGTCAATGAGCTGAAGACTTTGAGATAGAGAAGACGGAGGACGATAGAAAAAGAGGGGAAAAGGGGGTTAGGGAGTGTAGTGGAGTTATGGGTCAATAAAGTCTGCTGTGGGGAAGGGGAGAGGGACTCATAACGAGGTCAAGGACACATCATCGATCGGTACATCATAAAGCTGACGGCCAAGAGAAGAAGAGACGAGGGAGGAGGTGGGGGTGGTTGAGGGGGGGCGGGGCGGGTGGGTAAAGAGGGAGAGTTACATCTGTGAAAAGCAGAGTTGACTGCAGGATCTTCTGAAGGAAGGGAGGATAGAGGAGAGAAATAGAAAATAAAATTATCAGGATGAAGGAATGAAAGGGGGCAGCTCTGGGCAGAAAGAGGGTTAGAGGGAAATTGAATTAGATGGAATCATGGCTGAGCAGATGAATTCTGTAGAACACACACACACACACACACACACACACACACACACACACCCACACACACCAACAAGCAGCCAGCAGCAGGCCTCCAGTAGTAGTAACTCGCTCCTTCTGTGTCAATCAAGTGCATATGTATATACAATATGTGATGTGTATAAAATCAAGACTGCTTCAAGCCATGCTAGTGCCATCATGCCAACATTCAATCTGTTTAGTATTAATACTAGTGATATCCCCTTCAGCCTCAGCTGTACATTGTACTTTGTGCATTGTGCTTAGATGCATTTATACAGTGAACATGGTTACCATTATATCTGCTCAGCACAGTGGCGGAACAAGTGCTCAGATCGTTTACTTAAGTAAAAGTAGTAATACTATAGTGTAAAAATACTCTGTTACAATTAAAAGACCTGCATTCAAAGTCGTACTACAATGATATAATCATTTATCAGTCGCTTTGTTTTTTGTATGAATATTTAAAATCTGCAAAGTAACTAGTAACTAAAAGTCAAATGTAAGGGAGTAAAAAGTACATTATTCGTCTGTGAGATGTCGTGGAGTAGAAGTATAATGTACCATTCATGGTTATGGTTAGGGTTAGGGTTTTGGTACACAAAGTACTGAAACATTTCACTTATTATTGTGTTACGATCCTAAGAAAACGGTTGTGACAGCCTGTTAAGTCAAGAAATAAAGTAATTGTTTTCAATGTTGACATCACAAAGAAGTTATTACGGTGAGATTACAAAATGAACGCACCCGTGACCTCTCTGGCCGATAATACTATACTATAAATCCACTTTTTCCTCTCTGTGCCATTGCCCCTACTCTGAACGAGTGTAAAAGAGGTTGGACTGCTTCATCTAAACTAATGCGCTAAAAATACATTGCTCTCTCTGTGGAGAGTTAAGATGAACCACTGAGATTCCAAGAACTGCTGTTTTCCATTAGAATCTAATATATCTTCCTCAGTCTGGCTTGTGCTCACGATCTTTGCTGTCTGAGTCACTTTCTCTCATCCCTTTTTCATCTAAGTGTTTTGAGAATAGCGGGAGAAACAAGTGCTCTTTTAATTTCCCCCTACTGCTTTAATTAATTAAGCTGCGTTCCCCTCTCTTGTCTTGCATGTTCATTAGGTGAAATGTTTAGATTTTCCATTTTATTTTGGGTGTTTGGTAAAAAAAAAAAAAAAGAATCTGTTCAGTTTTCTGCCAGCCGTCCATCCGTTTCGCTAAATATTATCCTCAGGCGGCATTCCCATCTGAAGTTTTCCCGCCCTAATCAGCGTCTTCCCTCTGTTCCCTCACTTTGCTATACGCTGCATGTTTCAAAGCAGATCTAAATTGAAAGGGTTGTAATTTTGCGAAGAGATAAATGAGTATGAGAGGAGATAGGAGGAGTGTTGTATAGAAATGGGCTTCCTGTTGCAGAGTGATCCCTTCAGGCCAGACGGAGTCATTTAACTCCCTCTGATATTCTCTCAGCATGGACTTATTACAGTCTTTTTTTTTTTTCCTCTCCAAACTGGTCTGCTAACGAGACTGGGGTGATTTGTGCGTTGAAATCGCAGCAGGTGTGATGCTCCGTTTGAGTGAATGATGTGATTCGTTACTGAATCACCACCACTTCCACTGCAGGATTGGAAGATTTGTCAGTGGTGGATGGCCTGTTGGTTTGTGCTAACAGTGTTGGGTGCAGTCTGCTTTTCAAAGCCTCATTGTTACACTTCAAGCTCTCGCAAATAAAAGCACTACTACTTTTATTTATTTGATTTTTTCAGATCCCAATTAACTTAAAAAAAAAAAAAAGGTTGCTAAAGGGTAAACAATAATTATAAGCTAAAAACAAAAAGCAGTCAACTGAGCTGAAAGGATAAGGCTGATGATGGTCTGAATTTTTTGTTGTTAGCAAATCCAATGAAAAGACTAAAACCAACAATGCATTAATCCGCCTCTCAGTAGTTTCCAACTCCCCTCCCGGCCTGTGGCTCTCAGCCCAAAGCCCATTCGTTCATTCTGGAGATGTAAATCTTTCAAAACAGGCTATAATATGAATAAGTTTTGAAAAAAGATTCAATCATCATGTAATAAATAGTGTTGTTGTTGGGAGCTTTTTTAAGCTGCGAATTAATACACATTTGGTCAACTAGTGAGTATTTATACACATAACCATCCTGTATACACAGCAGGGCGATGTCATTAGGATTGACTTAAAATAAATGATAGTACCCATGTTAATCGCTTTAAAGGAACATGTCACCCATTGCAATGGTGTGACTCATTGATTTGTTGAATGGACAACGATAGATGGAGCTTCATCAGATTTTCACTACAACAAGATAACGATATTTTTGCGATATCTACTGTATAAGAAAATGGAAAATAATAATAATGCTAGCAGTGAAATTCATCTTGAACTTTGTTTATTCCGCGTTTTTGTCTCGCTGGATTATTTGTATAATATTATCCTATGTGTATTAACACAATATCGATATTTCATTTTTTAAATATCACGGTTATCATCAATACCGGTATATCGCAACACCCCTAGTTGACAATAATAGAAATATAAAATATCCCCGGATTTTTCATTTAACATTCTTCACTTATTTGTAATAGAACAACAAGTAAGTATTTTTGAGAATGGATTTAATATTACCCAGCTGCTACTACTGAGCACCAATCCAGATGAAAAATAAGTGTCTCCAGGCCGGCCAGTGGTTTGTAAACATCACCCATGTGCAGCAGCATTAATCTTAACTGAGATTAAGCGGCAACCGGAAACTTTGAAAGACTACCGTGATTGGTTGATGACTATTACCCTGCATTGTAGCTCCTAAACTCATAATCAAAGCGAACACGATCAGATAATCTCAATATGTTTTTGCACACCCCTGCCCACCAGCCTAATCCCCAGATTAAGAATCTCAGATTAGGAATCCAGGATGATTAATCCCATATTGTGTGTGTGTGTTCTCTGCAGGGGACCCTTCGCCGGGTGACCTTCTCTGTAGTCAGCCAGCCCCAGGACGGCGGTTGCTATGACAGTGGCCTGGAGGACTCGGAGACGCCGAGCAGCAAGAGTTCATCAGGGCCGCGCCTGGGAGCCCTGCCGCTGCCCGAGGAGGGCTACGAGCGGACCACACCGGAGGGCAGTGTGGGGGAGGAGGAGCATGTGGAGAATGGTCAGAGCTGCCACACACACACACACACACACACACACACACATATCACACAGTAAACTGCCAAAAATGCATTGAACTCATTCAGACTTGCGGTATATTAGATACAGATACATTTACTTTCAGATTCTGTCTCTGTATTCTGTGAAAGTCTTAGCTATGTTTTTATTATACACACACTCTCAATCATAGAGACACCCACACACACACACCCACACACACACACACAGTCAAACACTTTGAAAACTTGACTTTGTGTCAAGGTTTCAGTAGCCTTTCCTCTCCTCATGTACAATAAAGCAATTGTCCTGTGTGTGTGTATGCAGGGGCTGCACATGTTTGTGTGAAGGCGTGTGTGTGTTATGTGAAGAGCTTTTTTAGAAAAGCAGTATGGTGTGCCAGGTGCTCATCAATGGCCTTGCCTTCAGTCAGCAGCCCACATTTTGCCATTCATCAAATAATTGTGTTTTTACCTTTTTCTTCCGGGTCTTTATCAAGGAAGGAGAGACATAAAAAACGTTTTTTTAATTTTTATTCTATCTATTTTCCCTCTTTTCTCTGGATATGGTCATGCAAGAGCTGGAACAACCAAAGCAACACACCAAGGTCAAATGACCATGAACTTCTGGGGTTGAATGCTGCTTTTTTACCAATGTGTGAAATCTTGAGGATATTGTGGCGTTTAATAAGTTTCCTTCACGGTCAGATGGAGAGAGGAATTGAACAGATAATTGGTTGTGTTGGTTATAATTATACTGCATAATGATGTGTTTGTTTGGTTGCCCATGAATGTACTGCTGCGGCTGTACGTCGGCAGCAAAACTGGAATTAGTTTTTAGAATGCAAGAGAAATATTTAATGCGGTTGTTAATTCAAGTATTGTAGAATTTAGATAATCAGACATTGAATAAATGTTTTCAGTTATTCATTAGATGTGGATGGAATGTACGTATTTGGCAAAAATCAAAGACTAGATATGTATACTGTATTGAAAGTCCCCCATGTGGGAGTATCAGACAGCGTCGTTCAGCTCTGTTCAGATTGGTCCAACTTGAGCGTAGATTGACTCTCAATCATGCAGATCACAATCACCTTAGTGATGAATGTGTTTGTGACCGATATGTTGCTTTTCCCGCTTTGCGGTGGTGATTTAACTGCCCACCGAAGATCTCTATGAGATCGCAAACGTTGCAAATTTAAGATTGATGTGCTTTTATTACACTGTGTGGATTTTTTAATGTGGTTCTTGTCATGGTTTGATTTGTTGATCCGGCACCTGTAAACTATTTTTGGATGTGCGTACACTAAAACCTTTTTATCTTTGGAAAGTATTACTTTGCTGTTTTTCTAACATGACAAGTGCAGAATTTCTGTAATTGACAAAGTCCCATTTACCTCAATCTATCATCGTTATAAGTCCTGTCTCTATTTAATATGATGGCAGCATTGATTCATAAATGGCTTGTTTACACAGATAATAACCAAAACCTTTGACACTTTCCCTTGTTCTTCAGCATCTCTGATGGCCTCACTAATCTTTTGAACCAACTCTCATGGGATGTATTAGGGTCGATATATAACTTAATCTTTTCCTTGCATGCAAAGAAATATAGATTTGTAACAAAAGAATTCAGAGAAATGTCTTCCATTTGGCCACGATAATTGTTTGTTTTGACCTCACCTTTCACCTTTTCTGTAATGCTGAGCGCAGCTGGAATCTTTTTAATCATTCTTTTGAAGTCAGCTATTTCCATTTTGCTCCAACAGCATTTTTTAGTTTTACTCTATCCATGTGCTTTCTTTTCTTATTTCATTTCCTATTTAGTGCCCTAGTGGTTTGGACACGTGCCTTATAATTGCAGCAGTCTTCTTTCCCTCCATTAATTACTCTTTTTGTTATCTCTTTCCTGTGTCCAGATGCCAGACAGCTGCCAGACGTAGCTCTGACAGGAAAGTGTACCAGGGAGTGTGATGAGTTCGGCCACTCTGACACTTGTTGGATGCCCGTCCGCACTTCGCCTCGCCAGCGTCAGCGCCATGGCAGCGACCCCCCACGGCTCTCCACCTTCGCCCCCGGAGACGATAATAACAATCTCCGTGGTAACGACCACGAGAGTGACAGTGAGAGCGCTGGCAGTGCAGGGAGCTCAGAACCCGGGGTGGTGGTTGGCGGAGAAGGTCAGAGATTGCCCTTAGCCAACGGGGATCCTCTCGGCACCCTGGGGAGTGGCGACCGCAACAGGAACATGGGCGATCACAACCGCAACCTTCTGAACCGCAAGATGACTTCGGCATCCTACGACACGTTTAGCAGTGCAGGCTTCGGGAGGCGCCAGCAAGATGAAGAAGGAGGAGAAGGCCAGAACCCGCCTGAGGTGATACCACTGACGCGGACAGGAGGGGACTACAAGACCACGTCCTGCCTCACGTTGTCACGCCGAGAGGTCTACCTGTGACAGCCTTGCAATGGAGCAATCATCACCACACCACTCCATTTTCTGAAAAACAGGGAGGGTTAAGAAAAAGATGTTTCCCAAAAGCCGTATATCAAATTGGAACTTTTGGATTCTGACTATTATTTATAGGCACCTAAACTTAAGCAAGAGAATGGATTAACTCTTCAGAGAGCTCTGACCAGGAGTACTTTCTAAAAAATAAAAAGGAAAAAAAAAAGGAAAAGGAAAAGTCTTTTTTAACTACTACTGAAAGTTTGCCTACAGGCAAAAATCCTATTATGTCCATGTGGAGGAGGACAACTTCTTCTCGTCTTCTTTTTAGCTGAATCCAATGCATGCCTGACCCTCTGCCACAGAGGGATCTGTGTGAAGAAGAGAGATTGAGACTGAGTAAATCCTGATGCTACAAATGCCTCGGTGCATATAAAAACTTTCACTGAGGCTACAGCAGGCAAGATTTGGACTCATCTGGTGAACCATCTGCTGAAAAACCACCGAGGTCTTATCCAGTCAAAATAGATGAAAAGAAGTAACGGGTCTTTGATTGAGTTATTTGGATCCAATTCAAACCAATCAAACTTCCTCATGCCTAATCAACTCTGTTGTAACACAAGACGGGGATATTAACCAATCAAACTGCTAATCTTGTGAGAACCTTAACAAGTCATAAACAGTATCGAAGGACTGACAAGAGTGTGGTCACTGTACAGTTACACGGTAGAAAAAAATGTGCTGATCTCTAAAATCAGGTATCTTTAAAAACATTCAGAACAAACTGCAACAATGTGAAAAGACTTTTTTTTTTTACAGTAATCAAATGTAACCATTCAGAATACAAGGTTCTCATAGTGTCAGTAGTGCCACAGAATTCCGGCGTGTGTGAAAATATGTGTTTATCATTTTGCCTTCACACCCAGTCTGTATGTATATATTGTATGTGTGTATTTGATAAGACGGCAGTGTTATCGCTCTGCTACTGTCCATCTTTTCAGAGTAGACTGAGGTGCTGAGTTCACTACACACCTACAGTATCCTAACAGTGTTCATGTATCATAAATGTTCTTTCCCACACACACATGCACACATCTATACACATGCACGCATGCACGCACTTACACACACACAGACCTAAGCATGTAAACACAGACTCATTCGGTGCATTTACAGAATGTGAACATGCATCGGGCCACAGTTTATGACATGATTCAGTGGCCATGTAACATAAAGTATATAATAACTTACATTAACTTTCATACAGAAAAAACATTAGGCACACACACACACACACACACACACACACATACAGCATATTAAAACATAAGTAGAGACACAAACCCATGTTAAGATTTGCGCAATGCGCAATTCATATGCACTATGTGTGTATGTGCTCTTTATCATACTTTTTTAACATATTGCCTCTCATTGAACTAGCTGTAGCATTTTGCCTGCTCCCCCCAGACACTATTTAAACATGAAATGTATTTAAATAATTACTCATCTCTCTGACTGATGTGTGGTAGGCGACATTAAAGGGAATTTCAGACATGTCATCTACTGTATGTAATGATACTGTAAGTAGGAATCATAGAAAAACCAAATTTCTGTAAGAAAAAAAAAATGAAAAGAAAAAAGGACTCTGCATGAAAGAAAGATAATAACTTTTTTTCTCTCTTTTTTTTAAACCACACGCCTTTTGGATACCACGCCTATTTGGATACATCTGTATTATATGTGTGTGCTTACGGGGAAATGGAGATAATGATGGCAGCAAGGGAGTTAGTTGCAGTGGATTAAACTGTTCCTACTTTGTCGTGAAGCAAGTTTAGGGTAACCTTGGGCCCTTCTCTCAGTTGCCATGGCCTGAAGTTGGCACAAGGTGTGCCGCAGGCTGTAACAAAAAAAGAACACCATGTAGTGGCAGCGCAGAGTTCTGCTGCGCTCTTTTCACCGCACAGTGCCGACCTGAACACGCCCATACTGCTGTGCTGAACTACACAGATAACAGACTCCTTCACATTCGTCCTTCTAGCAGCTACCGCACGACTCCAGACACACTCTGCTGCACTGGGCTGAAGAGTGGGTGTGGATCGGGGCCAGCACATCTTAATTCCCATCATCAGTGTGTGGTTCAGTGGCGTGATAGGAATAATAGGGTTAGGTCGTCCCTGTGGTCTTAATGAGTTTCTTTTCTCCTCTCTTCTCCTCCCTTGATCTGCACTGATCTCATTAATGTCTGGATTGGTGAATGTAACACTGCTGGAAATTGCCAGTAACTGTGTCTCTTCATTTTTTTTCTGGTGGTTATGGATCAGATGAGGCGAAGGAGACATGCTTGTGCTTGATGTGCTACAATTTAGTTTGCAGGTCCTTGTAGAGCATAGAGTTAGTCAGAAAGGAGAGCAACACTCAGGTAAGATGTGCGACAATGTTGAACTTGTTAACTAACTACATGTGGTTTTTGCCACACACTGTAGCTGCTTGACTGTCCCCTCACTGAAAGGTAACTCAACGTGTGGAAACAGTGAAGTAGTGAGTCCTGTACATTAATTTTACAACGGTAATCGTCCTGAGAAATGGGTGTGCTCCATGTCCGTGATTACACTTTGTATACCTGTATATACCTTGAACTTTACAACTCTGTGACCGACTCCCTTTAGCTTGTTTTAGGCCACTGATGTACTTACTCCCTAAGCCTTCATTACCCCCAAATCCCCAACATGGCTGTTTACTGAGCTCTGTTATTAATGGACTGTGCTGAGGAACTCAAGGCGTAACGCATGGAGTTAATCTGTTCATGGATAGTTTGCGTTGAAAAGGGATTGGTGAAAACAATCCGAGCATACGCTGAGCGACAGAAGGACACATGCTCTTTCTCTGGGAGAAAGAGTTGAGATAAGTTTGTCTCCGACCCCTTGAAGGCCAGAAAGGTCTTGAAGAACTAACGTCCAGTTTGTGAGTTTTGGGAAAGAGACTCTTGACCACAGCCCTGCATCTTCAAAGAGGCAGATATTTCTTCAAACTGCTGTTTTATGGCAGTTCCCTTATAGCACCTTTCAGACCCTCCCATCCAGATTTAAGGGAACTTACTGTACATGAATCTGTGTGGGTGTGTATCTTTTTTTTTTTATACTGCACGTTTAAACATGAATATCTTTCAGTCTACTGCAAAACAGAGAGGGGAGGCATACAGAGAAGAGCGTAACATGTGAGATCTATAACCTACTAATCGGGACATTTTTAAAAACGGACACTTCAGCGCACATCATGTACCTGTCATCCCCCTCGTGCTGTTACCCTTATAGCCATGTACAGATAAAACTACACTGTAGAACAGACAACTGGAAACCATAACAGACAATGGCATGCCTAAGGTCTTCAAATCTGCACTTGAGAAAAAAATTAGAAAAAAAACTGTTATTTTTATTTTCTTCTTCTTTGTTTTCCTTTCTTATGGGGCTGGCTCTGTTTTTTTGCTGCTCCCTTCCTGTAATTACATAATGAACTAATTGCATTTGCTATGACGAGGAAGAAGAGGAGCTGTCGACGAATGGTTTGGTATGAAGATGAATCGTGTAAAAGTTTGACTTTGACATTAAAAACTTCAAACACTCCTGTCTGTCTGTTAACTTTTGGAAAATTGTTTCACACAGTGACTACTATTGTTGTGGGACACTTCTAACTACTCCAAACTAAATACTTACCTCAAGAATATCAATTTGAGATGAGCGGTTTTTGGTAGCATCTCCACACACTTGGGGAACTCGTTAAAACAAAAACAAACACCATTTGCACAGGGTTTATAAGCTGTGATTAATGGTTAATAAATTATTAAATAATGTTTTATAGAAATGTTATAACCCACTAATAAGAAGATATTTTAGTTTGCCAGGTTGTGGAAAATCGTCAAGCCAGCATGAACTTTTCGACCACTTCTGTGAAAGATCTACAGGCGCCTGGACTCAAACCTATTTATTATCAATCTATTAGCATATTCAACTGCAGACTTGATGGATAGTTGAAAAAATGTGTTATTAATATCTGACATTTGTAATTGCAAGTGATCTAAGGGTGCCTTATTAGAAAGTGGTACTGGACTGGTCGGCAAAACTCTGCTCAAGGTCAACTTGCTCGCTTTTTCAGGAGCTTTTGAGTGTAGCTGTACAAACTGACACTTCCATGACAACTGAACCAACTTCATCTGCTAATGAAGACCATGTGATACAGTTAAAAGCTCCAGACCAAGCGCCTGAGTGGAGGTCGTATTTACATCTTCTGTTTCCAAGGTCAAGAATGAAATGTGAAGCTCGTTTTTCTTTACACAGTTTTAATGCCGAACCCACAGAAGCAACATCCTTCTATTTAGCAAAGTGACACCTTGATACTCTTATTTTAACATGTCAATTTGCACCCGGCTGATGCATGTGCTGACTATAATATATTTCTAGAATATCACTCAAATGTGTCACAATCCATCAAGTTTATCTTCGAAAGGCGAATTTTCTGAACTGGATCCTACAGCAGGAAAACTTTTCAAATGTAGAGGGCAATGTCGACTTAGACTTATCAGAAAATGGTTCGGAGGTGTTACCTGCCGCAAAGATTAGTGTGAAGGACTAAAAATGTCAAAAAAAAGTCCCGCAGTCTGTATTTTCTTTTGTTCAGCAACACTGACACCATGTGGCCATGAATCAGTATTACTTGAGGTTTCTGGCAGTGCACGTGATCATTCTGTAGCGTGTTATGAGCGGTTCTCCTTTGTTTCAAATGCATTTTGGTCATAGGGAAGCATAGAACAAGAAAAGCAAAAAGGAGAAGACATCAGTTATCTAAAAATACTTTAAAAACTACAACCAATATTGAAGAGCTATAAATACGTTTCTTTGCATGTTCAATCCAGACCATTTCTTTTGAGCTGACAGCTGGAGGATACACTTGTCCGTTTAATTTATAGCAATCTGGAAAATAATTATTCATGAGTAAAAAGGTCTCTTTTTATTTCACAATATATGTCATATTAGATATATAAAAATGGATAATAAGTGGATAATACATTTACTCTAGGTGTAATTCAGAAGTGTAAATCTGAGAACGATTGAGGGAGCTGTGGCTGGTTTGGATGTTATGCTGCATGCATCAACCATATAGGGATAACATATTTGAATGGTTAATAAGCAGGGTAATCATTCATTTCATGTACAGCAAAACCCACACTACAGAGACTACCAGCAAACCAAACATATTTTAATGTGCAATTACCTATTATCTACCAAGAAGCAAAATCTACAGCGTTTTCACTTTGCACTTTGTACTCGTCCACAGGCCTTTCGCTTAATGCAGATCCACTCCCGCCTACTAATTAGATTTTTCAAACAATTCCAACTTAATATTCACATCGCAGGTTGCATGAATTGTATTGTTTTGAGGAAAGGTTTGAAATAGTTGAATTGTGTTTTTCTAAGCTGGTGGGGTTTAGTTGAAATTAACGGCTTCCATATAATTGCGTATCCTCATTATTTGCAATTAGTATATATCATTTGTATTAAAATGCCAGCATGTGTCACATCTAATAAAAGTCTGTTTTGAACCGACAATTATGAATTATTAGCCACAGTATTAGGTCTTCTGGAAAGAACAGTCCAGACGTCACCATCCCTACAAGACCAATTGTCTGCTGCCTGTAATAAAGCCATAAAAACACACATAAAAGAAAAATCATTTAAACCAACAATAAAAGGTATTAGCAACCTTTTTTGAAACATCAAAAGCATCAGGTATCATATCAATCAACTCCTCGTCGTAAGTCATCTTGTATAAGTGCCGACCATGAAAGGCTTTGTAAATAAATCACACCGTTTCAAGAGATAAATGGACAAGGAGTTGTCTACACCGCAAAGGCAAGGATGTCAGTTTCTTTGAACTCTTAATTAAATTCCAGGGATAGACCCAGTGGATGTGCATTTTATGGATTTTATAAAGATAGAGGAAAATGTTGCGAGGGAGGCGCCTGGTAAAGTAAATTGAGAATGTTAACCCCCTCACACACTGTCCAGTATATCAAATGGTCTTTGGAGTTGTCTGATGCTTTCAGGGGCTTAAGCAAACTCCTTTTCTGACTGAAAGTGAGCTGCAGTAAATTGCCTTAGAATTTTCCTTTACATGGCGAAAGAGAGGGCTCATGGCTTCAAAGTGAAAAGATATAATCGTGTAATATGTTTTCTGATGCCCTGTAAGTTAACATCTATAGCAACCTTCCAAACATTCAGCATCACTACAGCTGTGTATAAAGCCTTGCAGACGCGATAAACACTGTCAATGCTGTGTTCCTCTGTTCAGGAAAGCCTTGCAGCAGAGCTGTAAACATTATTTCTCTCTAATACGCAGCCGGTTGATGTGAGATTTGATCCCTGTATTCCTCTGTAGGCTGTCATTTATGTCTCTTCATCTTTTCATGGTCACATCAGCTTGAATTCATCAAAGCTGTGCCATCAGTATTCTTTGTAAAATAGCACAAAATAACACCTATACAATCACATTTTATATGAAAGCACATCTCATATGTATCAGCCTACAGCTGCACAAAGAGAGAGAGAAAAAGTGTTGCAATAAAAACTTAGTTATCCACATATTCTTAAATCTTTATGAGGTGAGAAACAGTGTTGACTGTGAAAGACTCTGTCACAGAAATGTACTTTTGGCTTGCTCTTCTTTTCACCATTAATTCCAGACTAAATAGTGACACTGCTTTTACTTTAATGTGTGAAATATGTACAGACCTAATTAAAGTTAGGTTCCGCTGTTACAATGTTGTTAGGTGTGTGATGTTGATTATGTTAATGCAGACTAATCACCAATGATGTGGCAGTCCCCAATTCATTTTAGCTGAATGTCACAATTCCCCCGAGTTGGTTGGAGGGTTACTCGGATCACCTGTTGTGCAGGGTTGTGGGGACTGGCTCCTAATTAAGAATTGACAGCGGCTTGGTGCATTTCCCCTGTTGGCCAATCAGGGTGTGACAATGCTCTTTCTTCAGGGCTCAAGAGAGGTGGAGAGTTGCACACCCAGGGCATGCTGAATCCTTCCTCGACTTAATGCAAACCTGATCACAGGAGATAGTGTCTGCCAGAAACTCTGGTCTTTGAGGTCTTAACTTTTCTAATTGAGGATGATTCTGAGGATTTTGAGATCTGGCCAGAGAGAAAACCTTTCCACTAGGTTCCCTGCATCAGGCCAGATCTTAGAGCTATTTGTGCAAAAGTTTATGCTTGCCTAACAATAATGCCAGCAGGCTTTATTTTGTTGTTTTAAAATCAAAACCCCTTCAAACACATTTCCTCATTATCGAAGGGCCATTTGTTTATTATCTAAGAGGTGTTTATTTAATATTGTAGAGGCATTTTTGAAGAGGCTTCATTTTCTATTAAGGAGGTGTTTTTTCATTGTAAAGGCACTTGTGTGGAATATATGTAGGAAATGAAATGTTCACGTTGAAGAACAAATTAACATGCAATGTCATGTTTGTCAGCATGCCTATATCAAGACTTGATTCAATCAATTTTATTTCAAGCATTTAATTTTACCTTTTTTTTTTTTTTTTTTTTTTCAAGGGACTAATGGAACCAGCCCAGGTTGCCATATATGCCTGATAAGTTTCTATGTAATGGTGCTGGGGTTTTGGGACATCAAAATGTGCTCACTAGTAGTCATATATCCAAACAGTGTTAGATTTCCAGAAATGCACATTTTTACCATGATGAGGGTGCCAGTTTAGTGTAAAGGTGTCAATGGAAAATGTGAATTTGGAATTTATACTTTATGAAAATGAGAAACTGTAATTCAAAACAATTAGAAGGAATTCATTTTCCATTTGACCATGTCCCCCATTGACCTCCAGCTCTGTGTCATATATTTGTTTATTTAGTTTGTGGCATTTACCAGTTGCGATGTGATTCTCTGTCCTCACTGATAAACCTGAGAATGTGGTCCCCATAAAGCAACAAAGACCCGTATGGATGTATGTGTGTAGCTGATTACCTGCAGGTGCTGATGTGTGATTTGCTGTTTGAAGTGATTGCAGAGGTGTGTCTCATCTGCTGATTGGCAGATAGTTGACAGCTGCTGTCTTCGTAGAGCCCAAATATCCCTCTCGTGGTTTCCTCAAAGAGTGCACAGATACTCAGCTATTGTGTGGTTCAACTGATAATTGAGAAAGTTTGCTGTCTAGATAAGTGACAGGTTCATGCTGCAGTTGTGACAGTAGTGATTTGTGTGTGGGGAATTAGGAAACCCAAGGCTGTGCATTTGAAACCTGTAACAATATTTTTAATTCAGGGGTATGAGTGATGGTTTGCTTTTGGCATAATTCAGCTTGATCAACATTTGACAATAGAAATACAAAATGTCTCCTTTTCAAACCTTGATATAAATTGGTCATCCTTGAGAGCATTTAGTGAGAGTCTTGCCATGTCAGACAAGTCAGGTTCACCTAGGTCGAGTTAAAAAAGCCAGTAAAATTTGTAAACGTGTCACGAATCTTCATCAATCTACTGTAGGCCTGCCTGAAGAACAGGAGTGACCTTTTAACAAAGCTCAACATGGACACCCACTGGACAAAAGGGAATGTTACAGCCTGCATATCATGCAACGTGTTAGAGGTCCCCCTGTTGATTTCAATTTCAGAGCAATATAAATTTGGTTAAGCCTGCTATGAAAAATACTTTAAGATGTACCAGGTAAAGTGACTCCATAATCTTTCATCATTAGGCCAATTAAGTCGAACACAGTTAGTCGTTATAGAAGGAATGATGTTGGGACAAAGAACATCAATCTACAATACAACAGATAATATAATTATAGTAACAGCTCTAAGAGCTAATTGTCTCTAAAATAAACCAGAAATGTACTGTTTACAGTCAAAGATTAATGTTCTGTGTTATATTCCCTTGAAATGACTATCAAATAAGATAAGATAATCCTTTATTAGTTCCACAGCGGGGACATTTTCAAATCCATTAAATAACTATTGAAGTCCAATAGACATTACAAATTACAACTAAATTACAACTTTATTGTTAGTTTTTGATTGGATCTTATTCACAATGTGGGTGCATTCAGAAGAAAGTCTTGTTTATTGTATAGTAGCTGGATGCAGCTCAGATACAGTATGCACAGCAGGTACTTGAGGGAACGTCAGCTGTAGAAGAACAGCACAGCTGGTTTAGTAATTTGCCTGGATGCAGTGGACTTTCTGTTATTCTCAAACATCAGCCGTTCCTTTCAAGGGATGGGAATTATCTGGATTGTTATGGCATCTGTTCATACTTCTGTATACCCTAAACACACACACAGAGACTTTGTTTTCCATTTCTGTGATTTCATGACTTGCTACAGAAAACAAAACCTCCCTTTGGTTTTCTCCCAGTGCAGATGGCAGCGGCAGAATGTAGGTCTCTGTGGGTCTTTGTGAAGGTGATGTTGTCTGGACTCAGTTCACCTGCAGTACAAACCAGAAAATGCTCTTTTCACATAAACAGTGTGTTATAAATAGTAGAATAGTAAATTAGCAGAAATGTCAAACTGTGCTACTCAGCTAATGCATTAGAGCAGGGGTTCTCAACGGGGGTGGTAGCGCCCCCCAGGGGGCATTCAGAGAGTGTCAGGGGGGCGCTGGAAGCAATATTTTTGAAAAGGGGGGCGTTTGTTTTATAGCAGTCTCTCAAAGAATGAAATGGACTGCATTTATAAAGTGCTTTTCCAATCTTTGCGATTACTCAAAGCTCTTTACAACACATCAGCATTCACCCATTCACACACATTCACACACAATCATACAGAGTCAGAGGCTACTGTACAAGGTGTCACATGCTCAGTGATAACCATCCACACACTCACACACTGTTGGCCATCGGGAGCAATTTGGGGTTCAGTATCTTGTCCAAGGACACATTGACATGCTGACTGCAGAAGCCGGGGATTGAACCACCAACCCTCCGCCTGGTGGATGACCACTCCACCTCCTGAGCCACAGCTGCCCGAGTGGTCCGTGAGTGACCCCTAGTGGTCCGTGAGTATATTGGTAAAATGTCACATTTTAAATTAATATATTCTAAGTTTAAAAGTGTTTCTCAAATTGTTTCTCAAAATTACTAGTATAGAGTGTAGGATAGATGTAGCATAGCTACGTAGCTACGTGGGTTAGTTTTATAATCTTAACGTCATAAATGATCTGCGCGGTCAATTTGAGCGTCAACTGATAAGATGGATCAATGGCTCAAACCGTGTCAGTTAAAAGAAAATTAAATTAAAAATCTGACGCGATAGTGATTTTGTGTGCGTTTTGAGAACCCCTGATGTAAAAGGCTTGGATGTCAAAATACTTCATTTTCACAGATAAAGCTTGAATTAAAAAAAAAAAAGGTAATTTTCATGAAAAAAGCCTTGCTGAGAAAAAAACCTCAATTTTCTTGAAAAAAGCTTGAATGTGAAAAAATGCTAATTTTTTTTTCATGAATAAAGCTTGGATGTTGTATTTACATGGCTTTTTTTGCTCCCTGGGTACATGGCGTATTAGGGCAATTGAAGGTAAAAACAACAAACAATTATTTAGAAATGTTATGTCACTTCAATCCCAGATAATTTGAGTTTTTATAATAACATAATAATAAGAAATAATATAAGAATTTAAATACAAAATTAATATAATCAATATGTAATATAAATAATAAATACTAAGAATAATAATCAACATTAAAATTCAGAGGAGACAATAAGCCTACATTTTATTTGATGGGGGCGGTAAGGGACCTGGATAATGGATAGGGGGGCGTAGTTATTTTCATATGTATTTCTTTTCTGGCTGGTATCAACCATTACAAATGGGGAAAATCTTTGTGATTCACAGTTTAAGAAAGATTGCATTTTGATGTGATATGATAATATCTTTGCAACTGTCGCATGAAGAGTGTAAATAAATAAAAACACCAATTTTGAACAAACTTGTTTACCAAAGCGTTCCTTTGAGAAAACACTTAAGAACAAGTGCTGCAAAACTCTGCCAGATGAAACGTGAAAATTAAGTGAAGTAAATTAGCTGTTGTTGTCAGGGACCACAATAAAGGGAAGCATTCCTTTGGGACCACAGATGGGTGTCGATATAGTACAGATGCAGCGTAATTAATTATATACAGTGTTGTGAAACACTGAAAGTGAAAGCACCTTCGAGATGATAACAACCTGACGACTACAGTATATAACGAGATTAAAAGTTTAGTGATATATGTCTCGTTATAATGTATTTTTGATCACAAAGCTTATATTATCCCTTAAACTGCTTTTACAGGCTGGCCTAACTGGCCCTGTTACCTGCTTATCTCTGCTGGCCGGTAAAACAACAAGCCTAATGTTTTCCACTCCTGACCAACTTTCCATAGGTTTAACTCTGCTCACTGCCTGTCTACTAACTTAGCAATATTGTTAACTTGTACACCGTCTAAATACACAGTTCATGTCACAGAAGAAAATATAGAAATTACAGCACAGGAATCGCTGGGCTCTAACTGACCATTTATGATAGCCATTAGCACTAGCAGTCTGTGAATTGCTTATGATAATCGCTAATGCTGATTGCTTATGCTAAGCTAAGCTTATACAAGCCCTATTAGAAGATACACTTTAATAGTCTCCGGAGCTGTCGCTAGTAGAATTAATACAGTAAAACTGCAAAATGTCTCAATTTGTACTGCAAGCGTCGTTGCAGACAGTATGGCTGTTAGAGAGTGAGACGTCTTTCTCAAGCGTTGAACAGAGGGTCAAACTGAAAAACTGCCAGCCTTACACTTCACATCTGCACATAACAGTACAACTGTGAAGACTAACCTGTGTCAAATAAAACAAATTCTTAACATGAGCTTTGTAAGCACCGATCAACCTTAGGTCATTACACATATCCACCTTAATATTTATACTGTAAGTACAATCGCTGCCTCTCCGCTTCTTGTTCTGTTCAGATTCCAAGGAATTTCATTCATTTCAATGCAATTTGTCAGAATGAATTTCTGAATTGAGGCTATAAACAGACCTAAATTCATTGCCCTATATTTTAGAACGTCATTACAGCCTGCATGAAACCCTTTTTTCCTGCCTCCTTTTATGTGCTTCTGCTCCCTCAGCTGATGCAGTATTTGAAGATCATTTCAGAACATCCGTTTAATTTCCCTTCATGTGTTCTATTTAACATTTTATCCGTCTTCCGTTTTTCTTTTATCATCTTCCCACAGAACTAAATTTATTGCAACAAATATTTTATAATGTCATTGCAGCCTACATTCAATCCTGATCCATGAAAAATGTTAATTTCATACATAGTGTAATCTCAGATTTGTGGTTTTAGTCATTTGTGTGCTCCTTCCTTTTCTAAGTAGAATGTATTTTGTGTTTTCACTTCCGTTTTTCTCCTGCCAATATGTACACGGGTGTTTTGGTTGTATTACTGTTATTTACATGTCTAAATCAACCCACTCTAATGTGAATTGAAAGCTACAGGGAGCTTGCAATTGCACTGAAACCTGATGGCACAGGCCACCAACAGTGCAGGCTCCCTGTAGCTTTCAATTTATAAAGGGTTCACCTTTTATCCTTGTTGTCGTCACAAACTTTTTCAATGCTTTTGACACATGTTCCCTTGTAAAATAAGAATTGATTCCTGGGAACTAATCAGACGCATTTCATGTGTGACCCTCAAAAAAATCACCTGATTATACTTTTACCATAACAAAGGATTAATAAGGAAAATGTGTCTTCGTCCACTTCATATTCAAAGGTTGTAAGGTATTTTTGCAAGGCTTAGTGACCTTTCAGATTTCCACATTCCCTTTTCGCTGAGAGAGAGAAAAAATGCGACAAAATTAACACAACAGACGTTCTGTATCAGAGTGGAATTACCTGGAATTAAAAGTTTTCTTTAGATGAGGTTAGGATCAGGCGATTGCCTCTAACCTGGATGTGGTATAAGTTCCCTTTGGCATGGCGTGCGTGTCTCAGGGGGAGTGTGTTGAACCCATATTATCCTAACTGAAGCACTTGCTAATAAAACCTGACAGAATTTATTGGCACAAGTGATTTGTGCCAGCTACATTCGGCAGACAAAGACACACCCGTGGCACACATCATATCAGTCATGTTAAGTCGGTATCTAAATCTCAGGAATGTTCGTTTTACCATCATTTTCGACAACAGTCAAGTCTTTATTGATCATTAGTGGTTCCATTGGAGACACCAGACAACCACAGAGCGCCATAGAAACACTTAATATACCAAGAAAACATCCAGAATCAATCAAGTAAAATTAAAAACAGCTTAAAAAGATCCTCAGTGAAGTTTTAAATAGAGGGGATGGGAGATGAAGCCCTTTTTACAGCATGTCACTACAACAAAGTGAGTGATTGGCAGAAAACTATCAGTCTTTACAGTGAAACTGTATTATGTAGGTACAGCCATCTAGAAATTCATTTTGCAGTGGACAGCTGGTGTGTTATTTGTTTCAACTGCTTCATATCCTGTCACATTTCATAGGAGAGTATTGACACATTTGCATACAGTATGCGATGGTGCTTTTATTGAAGTTCACAGTGATGTTAAAAAGAATGAACCTAGTAACAGCTTGCTCTATCCACAGTGAATGTCTTTATGTGATCAAAGCATACATTTACCAGTATAATAATATGTCTGCGTTGCTGGATGCAAATGTGCCTTGAGTACGATTGTAAGTGTTCCTTCATTGCGACAATAAACCACAAGTAGTGCAACATCTAAAGACGTGTTCATGCAATATGTATAACTGATCCACTTGAGCCACATTATAAAAACAAACATTGCCAAGATGTTGAGAAACAGATGCAGGAGAAATGTTCAGCTGTCCACCAGATGGGTGGAAGGAAACACCATGTCTGAGCAGATCCACAAAGTATTTGGGAATGTGAGGAAGAATTAGGAGGAAGACATGCTCACAGGAAAGGAGATAACAACATTATGATGTAACACTGGGTTCACATTTTGGGTGCTTGCATTTGTGTGTGTGTGTGTGTGTGTGCCCCCGATCGTGAGCCTGTGAGTTTTCCGTATTTTTGAATGACTCGGTTGATTGTAAATCCCACTCTTCTTTTATTGTAAATATTAACGTACTTATTCTCTGTGACCACAGACTCAAGGCAAACTGATAGAAATCATAATGGTCTATAAAGAGTGTGTCACTATTGTACCGAAAAATACAAAGGTATTCATTCATGCCAGTGTGCTCGCACCCTCAGTCATACACACACACACTCGGGAGGTGAAACCCCACAACAACCACACACTGTGCACGGTCAAGTCAACCAAGGCTGGTGATGTTGGAGCGACCACCAGGCGGTGCTACAATGCGGTGGCCAGACCGACGAGGGATGATGTCATCAATCTGTGACCCTGGGAAACAAAGACAAAATCGAAATATTTGATTTCTTTACTTAAATATAAGAAATCTATTTAATTGTAATCAAAATGTAAATGCATTTTTTTTTTTAGATGTTTAATTCAAAACCTCTTCAGTATATATAACATATAATTTATTGCATTTTTAGATATTTATGCTCCATTTAACACATTAAAAACATCAAAGGTATCACTGGATTGGATTTTAAAACTACGGTAATATAAAAAATATTATTTCT
Source organism: Bovichtus diacanthus (assembly GCA_943590825.1). NCBI lineage: Eukaryota > Metazoa > Chordata > Actinopteri > Perciformes > Bovichtidae > Bovichtus > Bovichtus diacanthus. The sequence continues at coordinate 9,114,846 of CALSBV010012195.1, read as the reverse complement.
GTTACCTGATAGGCTGAAGTTAGACTGGTGGAGATTGCGTATCGGTGGTGGTTGGTGAGAAGTGGGTGAAGTTCTGGCTGATGGAGAAGGAGTAATATATTTGGGGGTAGGAATGACGTCATACACAGGGCCATCATACAACCCACGAGTAACGGCCTGCTTACTCTTCATCTAGAAAACACGAAGAGACACAAACACAAAGCCTGTAATGATAATAATAACACCTGTGATGATCATAATATGACTAGCTGGCTCATTTGTTTTGCTGTAATCAGCCAAGTTGGAAATGATGATATAATGTAAGTGTACAGATTACTGTGGATATATTGATATATTTAGTCAAATCCCCAGCATAGGTGGTTTTAGTATGGTAAAACCAGGGCATGTTACCAAACATTTGAATTGTTTTAATAACTTTATGACAAATAGTTGTCTTATAGCGTCTCACCAAATGTAAAGCTACATTATTTCCTCAGTTTTCCTGCCATAACGATGCACAACAAAAATTAAAGCATGGCAAGTGACGGTTGTCTGTTGGCCAGAAAAAATGTTAGCGATTGTTCTGTGATTCAGTTTTCTAGTTTGTTGGATCCTATTTTTAAAAATATTTATTAATGTAATATAATGGAATGCCTGTCTTCGTCCTTTAAAAAAGGTTGGTGAACTGTAAAAACACTAATAAGTCTTGGATTTTATCATTCAACGCCTGACAAAGTCTGATATGTTGTAACGTATATTATATATGAGAATGTTGCCATAAAACCAAATTACTATATAATACTATTATTATTATTATTATTATTATTATTACTGACAGTTATTTATTAGTGCTTTTTAATATGTATTGTTTTAAGTCATTTTAAAGACAGTTAAGAAAATGAATAGTGCAACTATAAGGAACTGACTGCTCATCTAATCTTTTAATGGAAATCATTTCTAAATGTCACATTTTGAACCCTGCTGTAGAAACGTCTTTAAAATGATCGATGTGCTGTACCTGGTTCCTCATTTTAACGCGCTGGTAAGCGTAGTCTGGGAAGTGCTTGCGGGGAATAAATCGACCGGTGCCCTGCAGGACCTGCAGCTTGCCTTCCTCATAAACCACTCGACCTTGACTCAACACCAGCACTGGACCCCCACGGCACTCCAGACCCTCAAAGATGTTGTATTCTGAAGCCTGTGTGGAGAGGGATAAATGTACAAGAAAGGGGGAATTAAGCAGATGAACACGGGCCAGCTCTTTCATTACCTCCCACCATTCAGAGCACTGATACGCTGCACTGTCTTGGCCCACTGGGCTATTTCAGCAGGCATTGTTTCAGAAGGCTTAATACATGAAATGCAGCAGTTGAGAAGATGGGGGATGAATAAGTGAGAGGCTTGGGGCATATAGGAGGAGCGATAGTTTAAATACAGGGGGATGGGTAGAGAGATGGTAACACGGAATGGGTGAGGGGTGAAGGGGGATTATAACCTAAAGCCGGCACCAGTCTGGATTAGGGGCTTTGAGAGTGGCAGAGCAGACTGAATACATTAAACGGCGTCTAATATCGTCACTGTGTGGTGTCGCATTGCTCAAGGAAAATGTTCTTCAGCCATTCTGCTGAGTTTAAATGCATCGTTTGTCCTGACATTTAAAGGCTGGGTTCACCTTAATTGCAAAACAAAAATAACATGTTTCCTTATTTAACTAGTGGGGCATCTCGCCATGCAGATACTTTTCATTTTATATGTCTGGGTTTTAAAGATATTTGTCACTGAGATTTCTGATGCCACCCCAATACAAAGGGGGTGAAATTATTTTCTAATCTTGGAAATCAAAAGATTAAAACAACAGTGTCCTGATCACACCTACAGTCCTGACTGTGAAAAGCTTTCACTGGAACTACTTTCTATCGACATTTCAATGTCGTTGTCAAGAAAAGAGTCAAAAACCATCCAATAAGAAAAAGTTTTTGTATGATTTGGGCGAACGGACCCTTTAGAGATAAATCCCATACTCACTAGCCAAATTGAATTCAAGCTTTCATTAAACATACTGTATATCCTTAAAAAACTGTGTTTTTGTTATCTAATGTAATGCAGTTAATGTGCTATTCTGATTATACCCCACCCATGCAATGTGGCATCGGACTGCTCCCAGTAATGCCAGGCTTGACTGAATGTTATATTCCCACTTCACCTCCTGTGATCCGTCTCTTGGTTTTTTTATCCTATTTCACACTCTATCATCTCCCATATGAACCCCTCTCTCGTGCAGCCTCTCTCCTGCCTCCCGTCCTTTATGTCATCCTGCTCCCTCAACTGAAGCAGTATGTGAAGATCACTGAACATCAGTTGCATTATCCTGTTTAAAAGGTATGCATCTTCCCTTTTAGTTGCCACCATTCCTTTCCTTTCCTCCTTCCTCTATTTTCTGTTGCTCTCACCGACTGCTGGATTTTGGCAGTGATTGTTTTGACGCTGTTAGGGTCCCAGATGACAATGTCGGCGTCGGAGCCCACCGCTATCCGGCCCTTGCGTGGGTACAGGTTGAAGATTTTAGCAGCGTTGGTAGACGTGACCGCCACAAACTGGTTTTCGTCCATTTTCCCCATGGTCTGAGAAAGAGAGAGAGAGAAGTGGATGTTTAGAGTGGTGGATAAAAACTCACTGTCACAGCTACAGAAAAGACGCAAACACACACACACACACACACACACACACACACACACACAATGAGAACACATTTGTTCTCATTGCTCACCACGGCCTTGTCCCAGACGAAACCCATTCTCTCCTCCACTCCGTTGGTTCCCTCAGGGATCAGGGTGAAGTCATCTTTACCGAATGCTTTCTGGGAAGTGGTGTACGCGCAGTGAGCGCTGCCCACAACCTGGAGGTCCCCACTGAATCAGGGCAAACAAAAGATAGGAAATGATCCACATACCCTTCACACTGAAGTGATTACAGTCAATCGCTAACCTGCATGGGTGAAAACTGAAGTCACATTGTCAAAACTCGTTACGCAGTCAGTGGAACAGAAGTCTACGTTGACCAAACTGTGTGAGTCATCTTTCATTGCTTTCACACAAAATGCATTCAATGACCACATTTTCCAAAATCCTTGAACTCTTTTCTCAATTATACTCCACCACCTGCAAAACACTATATGTCTGTGGCACGCTTTTTTAAATGCTGAGACGCTGTTGTCAAAACGCATTCAAAACAGAATGTGCATTTTTTTTTCTTTCAAGGCTTAAACATCAAATGAAATACAGAAAACACACACACACAGCTTCATGTGATTTCAATGGAAAGCCAAGCCAGGCCTTGCTAAATGCAGGAGAGTAGGGGGACTTAAACCCTGACAGTACTGTGAGTGATTATACTATACATGTTGTTGTTATTTTTTCTGGTGATTAATGTATTGCAACCCTGGACTTTTGGGCTTGTTTGGCCTGGATGCATGTTGGTAAAGCAGACTGTATGAAGAGAATGTGCCTTTAACTATTGAAGACAACTCAACCTTTGTGATCACGTGGTCCGTTAAAAGACATTTGGCACAACAATTTGGAACAATCAAGTTCAAGACGATATATCACATTCGAGCAATCGTGATAAAGACAGACATTTCTACTTTTAACCATCGGGTGTCCTCATTGAGCGTGTGAGTTAAAATACAAGTCATGTAGTGGCCTGCGGCAGAAGAGCCAGCCAGCTGAACCATCGAGAAGGACCAGTCCATAAAGCCTCAACTAGATCACATGACAAAGATACACTGCAATATTTAAAAGAACATATTCTGCTTTTACTCGTTCGTATACAAGGGGCTGAATTTGATTGATAAAAAGCCATGATTTGGGTCATTTTGAGGCCTTTTAGTCATTTGTTAATTGCAGTGCACACTTCACGATTGTGAACTGTGGGATCATTGCCCCATGGTCATGAGAGCGCTTGTTATGGAAGTAACAGGACTCGTTGAAATATTGAAAAGTGTTGTTCTTTTGTTCACCTCTCCGAAAAAAAAAAAAAGAACCTAAAAATATAACCTGTCACTTCAGCAGAAGCTCAAAGACACAGCAGTATCGCGCCACCGGTGTGACAGCACAGACCAGCCTAGAGAAGCTGGAGGTGCAGACGAAGGGTGGAGGAGCACAGAGGAGGAGGGAGGGGAAGGGAGGACGAGGAGGGAGGATGAGGAGGAGGAGGAGGGAGGATGAGGAGGAGGAGGAGGGAAGAGGATGAGGAGGCAGGCAGGCAGGCAGTTGGTAGCCAAGGCAACAGATGATGAAGGATTCTAGCTCCTGTTCTATTTATGGAATCAGGGACAGATAAAAGTGTACAGCAGGACGTTCTGTGCATTGTGTGTGTGTGTGTGTGTGTGTGTGTGTGTGTGTGTGTGTGAGCACTGAGGTGGGTTTGGTCTGGGGCACTTTATCCCTTTATGATACACAAGAATAACAACTGAACAACTTAATATATTGTGCCTTTATGCATTGATAATAGTATGCATGTACTTTTATAATTTATAGGTAAATGTATACACGTATGGATGCATGTATAAAGAATAACTGCACTGCAGTTAAAGTTGCTTGCTAATGATTATGCAGTCCTTTATCCATTATTAAGTCTCTCCTACCACCTTTTTTTTCTGCACCTCTTCTCCTCACACAGTCTCCTTCTCCCTTCTCTCCATCTGTTTTTCTTTGTCACTGAAGCTGGCCTGACATTTTGCAATACACTGGCGAGTGTTTGTGGCATGAACACAGAACTAATATCTAAGGGCACACAGTGAGAGTCGGATCGTTGTGTGTGTCTCCTTTGGTGTCATCCTGCTGCTTTGCATTTCACTTTCTGTAGAGGTTAAAGCTAAATTAAACACTTCCCCTGCCACTAACTATGCATTCATTAGAAAAGTTTTTTTGAAGTCACATTGAAGTTGAAACATAAAATATACTGTAGGCTACATATGTTATCAGGCTTCTCAGAGCATTATCATTACATACAGTAAACACTGGGTCCTGGCATTAGAAGTTTGCTAAAAAAAAGAAAAAAAAAAGGTTTCACACGTACCAAGCCAGCAGTGTGTTCAGGTGGTCTGGGGTTGTGGGGTCAGGACTTAAAGGTGGAGAGGTCACATAAGCAGCCGCTTTGGCCCAGTTCTTGCTCCAATAGTGAGAGCCATCAGTGACCAGGCTGGCTGTAATTGGCTCCCCAAAAACTACAGAACCTGGATGGGAAGATAGTGGGAGAGTGCAAGTCAGGATGTGAAAGGGAGATGTACACGGACAGTGGAAGAGTCATTAGACACATGAACTTTTGGAGTAAAAAGAAAGCGAGGCTGACCTTTCCTACGGGCCTGGGCGATAGTGTCGGCTGCACTCTTGCTCATCACCTTGGTGATGTAGACAGGACAGTTCACACGGTTACCAAGGGTGATGGCACGGAACACCGCCTCAGCCTCCAGCTGCATGGAGAGGGAGTAAAGACAACATTCAAACCAATGGGTGGGTGGATGAATGGCTCGTTAGAGGATGGGGTATATGGAAAGAATATCACCTCTTCAGGACGACTCAGAGGATGGCCTTCAGGTCCGGTGATTCCCATTCCGAGGATTTTTTTCTGTTCCTGAAACACACGTGAAATCAGTTGAATTATGACTATCCTGCTACCCACTGCAATAGCTGTCAATGACATACAGTACTTGTCAAATCGCGTTTTAGTGCCTTTGCTGGTATCTCATGTCTGTTAAAATAAAAAAATCTCACGGTCTGTCATGCTATCAAAGAAAAACAAAGTGTGCATTGTATGCCTATAATGCCAATTCCCTGTGGTGAGCCTGGAGATAAGCACAATTGGGATGAAAACAAAATCCCCACCCCCTTCCTTTGTTCTTTTTTTTTTTTTTTTTTTTATCATTTTTTTGGTTTCATTGTTTGCTCTCAAGAGGCTCAGACTTCTAAATATTTTTCTTCATCCATCTCCCTATTTCTATTACAGTTACGTTAACAAGTATGTCATAATTTTTCACTCCAATTATTATTCATTACCCTCCTTCATCTTCACATACATCATAGTTTTCACCTTAAATGTCCCCTTAATCAGGACCATCATCTCCGTGACCACGACTACCACTTTAATGACTGCTGTCAGCGTTAACAGCACCTTCACTCTTAATTCTCTTCAATCTTAATCACCATTATATCATCATCATTAGTATAATACCGGTCAAAAGCAATGGCTCCCTATGAAAAACCTGTCATACTCAGCAGCAGCAGCATTAATCCTCTCTCTCTCTCAGCTCGAGAGTTATGTAAGAAGAATATCTCTCAACTGCAGTGGAGGTTGCAAGAGACTATAAAGGTAGAAGATTGATTTAGTTCAGCCATTATATCTGTTGGGTTATTTCACCACAGCAAACTGCTGTGTCTGGAGGCTAAAGACTGACAGGTTGTGATGGTGTTAGCGGAGGTATGGGTTGCCAGTTAGGAGACAAACGTAGAGGAGATTAGGTAGCACTTACCTGGGCAATCAGATCTCCATTTTCAGCATGAACTAACACCACAGCACCCAACTGCTTCAGGAAGGTGAACGCCTCATACAGCTGAGGGAGGGATGAGCCCAAAGAACAAAGAAAGGATTAATAGTGATCGGAAATAAAAAAATAAAGTCACAGATTTAAAACATTTTTTTTTTTATGTAATAAGCGCATTAATGCAGTTAGTGATTAGTGCAATCAGTGACTATGAAACATACCTGAGAGTCTGACATCTGGTACACGTCCTTATAAGCCATGTACACTTGGAAGGAGTTGACACCTGGCAACATTGGAAATGATGAATGTATTCGTAACAAGAAGGTAAAAAAAGTGAAACTCAGCAGCAGGGATTACAAAGACAAATTGTGTGAGTGTAGCCACAGTGATGTACCATGAAATGCAATAAATAAAGTCCAGATGAACGTCAAGTTGCAAACTACACAAACCGATCCACAACCTTGTCTGATGTACAGAGAATGCAGAGCATGTCTAGCATCTAAGCCAGGAATTACAACTGTCTACTTTACTTCAGAAAAGGGATTGGTAACACAAGCAGCTACCTTGGCTCATTTACTGCCTTATTTTGTAGCTGCCCCGAAAGAAAAGTGATTTTTTACTTAAAACCGATTACAAGCGGAATTTATACACTACCACCAAGACAGCACCATAGAGAACAATGGATTACTTCTGTGCCTTCGCTATAAGAGGATTCAACACTGGGCCAAATTGTTTCTAAATCTGTCCCCATTGTTCTCGTGAAATGGGTCCAAAATAGGGATAAGCATAAAACAAGAATTACAGCAATGACCACAGCTGCGAAACACTATGGAGTAAGTAAAAAAACGATGTACCTTTCTCTTGCACCAGCAGCTCCAACTCATCTTTAACGATCTCATTCCACTGGGGGATGTCTACATGGAGGGAGTAATCACAACATGCCTTCTTATCCGCAGCCTCCTGCCAGCACTCAAACGCCTCCAGCAGACTCTCCCCTGGCTCTGGGGTTACATGGTCGACTGAAAGGCGGGAGGGGTCAAAGGTTAAGATGGAAAGACGCAAATAATAATAGTAATTAACACTCGAGCGATGATGTGGTGAATGACAGATGCGTCTCGAGGCATCCGAACTCACTGATCATGGTGGTACCGCCAGCAAGTGCAGCCTTGGTGCCGTGGAGGAAATCATCGGCAGGCTGTGTTCCCAGGTAAGGCTTCATCAGACAGGTGTTGGCATCTATCCCCCCTGGTATCACCATGAGGCCATTAGCCTCGATCACCTTGACACCCCCCGGTACAACCAGATTCTCCCCCACCTGCCTGCCGAGGATCAGATACATGAGACACAGGGGTGGGTAAGGGGGAGGCGAGAAGCAGGAACGGGAAGGAGGATGTGCATGCAGAGATGACAGGGGCGGGGGGGGGGGGGGGGGGGGGGGGGGGGGGGGGGTGTAGAAGACAAGGAGGTGAAAGAGTAAATAAGGAAGTGAAATTATTGTCTACTGCAAAAGTATTTGCAAATCTGTATTTTTATGCCTGTTTGACGTAATTAGTTCCTTATACGCACTTGATGAGCCCATCCTCAACGTAGACATCTGCATAGAGAGACTGGTCATCATTGACCAGCCGTCCTCCTTTGATCAACAGCCTTTCACTCTGCAGGGGAGAAGTACAGAGTGAGAGGGAGGGAGAGGTACAGGGTGGAAATAAACCCTAACATTTTGATATATTGTACAATCAGTTGTGTAATCGTTGGCTTTATAGCAATATTATGATCGAGGGCAGTGGATGAGGGTGGAAAGAAATGCCTAGCCACACAAGTGCTGTGCATGGGTGGTGTCTCTCTAAAGCTATTATTAGTGCAGTTTAACTGCCTCTTTTATTTGCATCAATCGTATGTGGGATGAGATTATAAGTACGATCAAACACGGAATCTTTACAAGCACAGTGTTAAACGAGCATGTTTTATTTCCTCAGACTACGACACATCCGCACCCTCTACTCCCATGGAGGGTGCCTGCCTGGCAACAGCTTTAGGAGGATGTTATGTCTCCATGGTAACCAGTGATTGCCCATGGTTGGAGATGACAGCAGCTGACAGCCTTGTTGAATTCTCAGCATCTTTAACCAATAAGGATACTTGCAAAATTAAGAATCTGAATACCATCTGACGTGTTATTTTCTGTCTCCACCATGAAATGTAACGCTTAGTTATATCAGTTGTATGCCTTTGGATTCATTTGGTACTTGATGATACTCTGGAAAGGTGAAGAGGAGACTTTCTGCAGCATGCATGCTTAAATGTAGCTGAAAAGGATGCATCTTTGCACAAATCCAGTCTCGCACCTGTTGTGTTGTTTTACGCAAACCATTGTGTCCTGTGCAAATCCTGGTTTGACTGTCACGCCAACCGAGTTAATCCCTCTGACAGGCGGCGAGATTACACAACACTGTCCAACCGTGAGCGAGAATACACGCTCGATTTGACACAGACTTCCACCCCTCTGTCTTGGGTTTGCTTTTTCACACTGGAGACACAGTAGAAGAGCTTTCTTCTCTTTGCCTCCACACTAAGAATGTAATCCCTTCTCAAGGAACAGGGATTTGCATACAAGCGGAGAGCTTCTCCGGCCAACGCCGCTGACCAGGCCGGGTCTCTTACCGTCAGATGGCGGATGCTGTTCTTCTCCTGGTAATTGGACCCAGACATGCTTTCTTGGTCGCTCTGCCCGCTGGCAGTCAACTCAAAAGCGGGTTGCGATGACTCGGGCGCCCTGCGCTGCCCTCTGCGCCCCTTTGTCTCCCCTGATGTGAGTTAGTTATTGTTTGCGCGTGTGTGTGAGATGGACAGCGATGAATCCGCCGCCGTAAGGCTGCGTCGGAATGCGTGGAGCGCGCACCTCGACGGGACAGGTGACCATCCGGTGCATGCGCGCTTGAGGGAAGATGAGCGTATGCCCGGTGACGTTCACGGCACCGAAAAAGACGGTGTATAAACAACACAAACAGCTCACGTGAGAGCAGAAACACAATAGAGCGAGAGACGCTGTCTGGCGCTGTCCAGTTCAGCACCACAGACTGAGCGGAGTTGCATTGTGTCGACGTACATTTGCATCTTTTTGGAGATTATTTATGAGCTACGAAGACGTAAACTGAAATGGCCCCAACTGCAATGCAGTCCAAAACTTCATCATTTATGCAGACTGAGGCCTTTGTCTGAAAATGACAACTCCCGAGGGGTTGTTTAAGAAACAAACACCTTTTGCCTCTTGACAAAATAAAGTATACAACTACATGCCTCCATTGTTCTTCCTCTAAATAGGCCAGCAGCTCGCAACCAGCTGCGTTGTTGTTACTGCACTTAATGTATAAATCACATTTATGGTGAAACCTGTCAACAGGCTACGTGAGACAACCATCAGAATTTCAACCAAAAACCCAGACGGAGAAAGAAAAAGCCAAGGAGCAAAATCCTCCGTCCTACCTCCCCAGGTGAGCTTTCCTTCCCCGATGAATATCTGACCTCAACACCGGGTTGTACATCGTCTGTGTCACCAGGCGAGTTGGTCAGTGATCCCTCCCGGGCCTCGCTGGACGTCTTGCCGATGGGGTCCCCAGCGTCCAAGACCCTCTCCCGGCTCCCGTTTCTCGGGGTGCGGCTCCCTTTCCTCCCCACCGCGTAGTTCTCGAAGTCTAAGGTTTTGCTTTCAAACGCCCCCTCCACGGAGCTGAACATACCGTAGCTTTTCCTCTGGTTCGGCCCGCTGGTGATCGGCCCCGCCAGGTAGACCGGTAGCTCATCCTCCCGGTTCCACTGCCTTCTGCAGTCAGACATTGTGGCTTCCACGGCAGACGGAGACTCCCCCCGATCTGAAGCGATGGAGACAGAAGAAGCCTCGCTTGTTTTACCTCTAACTGGGTCACGGAGAGCCCCCGCCCCTCGAGCGCGCTCCGATGCTGTGAAAGTGTGAAAAGCAGCTCTCTCCGGGGATGATGAAGAAGAAAGCACACGCACAAATATAAACAAGTGAAATGATGCAGTGCTCCAGTTTAGGGAGTGGTTGGGATGCAGTGGTGGGGAAAGTCTTTAGATATTTTACTTCAGTAAAAGTAACAATAACGCAGTGTAGAAATACTCTGTTACAAGTAAAAGTCCTGCATTCAAAATCCTACTCAATTAAAAGTACAAAAGCAGTAGCATCAACATATACTTAAAGTACCGAAAGTAAAAGTGCAGAAAGACCCATTTCAGAATCATATAGCCTACATTATCACATCACTGCAGTATAATTATTGATGCAATAATGTAAATAATGATGTCGCACCTGGTAAAGATGGAGCTAATTTATTTAGCTTTATACACTTGCTGGGTATCCTAATCTTTAATAGGTTAAGTTGTTTTAAATAAGTTTTATTTTTGTAATAATAACCTGCATCTGTAAAGTAATTAAAGCTGTCAGATAGATGTAGTGCAGTAAATATTACAATATATCTCTCTGACATGTAGTGGAGTAAAAGTATCAAGTAGCCTTAAATGGAAATACTCAAGTAAAGTACAAGTAGCTCAAAATTGTATTTAAGTACAGTACTTCAGTAATTGTACATAGTTACTTTCCACCACTGGTGGGGTGTCAGTGTAAACTAGTTCAGGCCCTAGCTCTGACAGAGCCTATAGTGACCATACATGAGAGCATACTTAACAAATAAAAGGAGAGCATGTCTCTCCATCCCTCTCTCTCTCTCTCTCTCTCTCTTTCCTTTTAAAGTGGGGGCTGTGCGTGAGCAGATCACTCCATCAGCAGATTACAACCAGCATGTGTCATCCTTTAACCCACATCTGGAGGGAGAGGCAGATTGCTAAATGTGCCTATGTGCTTTCAGGAGAACTAAGTCATTCGATGTTATGAATGAAGCTTCAGCCACACAACACTATCCCAGCAGGGCAAAAGACATGGCTGTATAAAGAGACAGGCGGTGGGAGCGAGAGGGACAGTAAGTCCGGTGTTAAATTCAAATCAATAATCTTTCCCCAGAATCACAGCCTCCACCTTTAACTACATATAGGGGGGTGGGTGGTTTTATGCAACCTGAAAGGCTGCAGCAGGTGAATTTTATCTCCAATGGGCTGAAAATCAGTGACCTGTATGCTCATGGGATGTTTGCTAATGTGAGCAGACAGTCTTGTTCCAGGCAGCAACAGACTGTCCTTCTCACGGACGGCCCATGGGGATTCTGGGAAAGGACGAAAGAGAGTTTAGAGATAGAGAGAGAAGCTGGGAGCTTTTACATGAAACAGCATCACAACACATAGCCTCTTGCTCCTAAAAACAGCCTGTAGAATACATGTACAGTGTATACCACACATTTAAGAAGCATGTGATATGATGATGATGATGATTATTGTTATTGGTATAGTTATTATTATTAGCACTTTATAATAAGGGTGCAAAGCATGTGCTTAATAACATTGTAAAGCTCAAATATAGAATTTTTTTTCACATATCAGATGTTTTTGTCAGAGGCCTCTGATGCAGAAAATAAAGAGTTTTAATTGTTTTAGTAAGTTTGTATGGGAAATTATGAAATATTGCAACATTGGCAGAATTTCTTTATCTGTACTCAAATTGCCTGAACAAAATAAGAACTAAGGTTTCATTTGCAGGGTTGAATGCTTATTCAGCCCCATAACAGTATATATCATGAATAATAATCACACTACAGTCATATGTTTTATGAATAGTAATGTATTCATTAAAAAAAACTTCTTCTTGACAAATCTAGTCCAATAAAACAAAGAGATAAGCTTGAAAGAAACTTTGAAGGTTGCGTGAGTTCTTTGCCAGACCTGTAAACACATGTGCCAACCATGAGCATTGTGCGGGTATAGGACCCATTGATTATGAAATGTGGTCTTTAAAAATGTTTTACAGACTTTTCTTTAGGATAGCTAAAAGTGATGTATGCAATGTTGCAAGTGTGGGCCTTAGGCCACAGGTCATTCCCTAATAGTGACAATCCTCCAGTGTACCATTATTATAATGTGTAAACTTACTATTATCCCCACATCAGAGTGGTCACTCGTGTTGCCCACTGGTGCCATATGGGAGAGAGTCAGACTGGAGTAAGAGTAGGTCAACAGCTTTTGACCTGTAACCCCATAATCTACTTAAATACTGCAACCGTTTAGTTGAAATAAGGCACATACAGTCTTATTAGACATCAATCCTCTACTCCTCTAAAGTCTTTTTTTTTATTTTTTTTTTTTTAAAAGATACAAAAAGAGACACAGGTGATTCAGTTGAGAACACTTTGAAAAGATGATAGAAATTAATGAAAAAATGTCTCTCAAACGTTTACGAAGCAAGAACGAGCTAATAACCAATCAGGTACGTTGGTTGTTTGATGGCCATTTATTTCTGCCTATCAGGGGCGAGTCTATTTCAAGAGGGCAGGCTGTAAAGTTGTGGCGGTGTTATGGACAAGACACATGAGAGTTTGGCCACGGTCAGTGCGCGTCTCCGGTTGCGCGGAGCTGCATGGATCTCAGCATGGACTACAGACACAACTTTTAAATTCAGGTGGACAATTCTCTTTTTAACTCGAAGAAATCTGCTCGTTTAGTAACCAAGTAAGGTTTCTTTCTTTTGTTTAGATCAGTTCTGTCTTGGCGCAGGTTAAGTGTTGAGCATTTCGGCCTATACTCGCACATTTAGCACAATCCAAAGTTAAAATATCAGCTTAACAGAATGCTGCTGCTTTCATTTGCCAACTTTTGTTTCGTTTGATTACATGTGTTTTTGCGACAGATATTCTATTGTCCTACTTATTTCTTCTTTCACAATGTTGACTCGCTTTGTGTAGAACAGGGATTCACCGACGATTACATTTTAGGAAATCAATTTTAGGTGCAAAATATCCTGAGGATGCAGTCCTCCAATTTCTCTGACAGGGAGTTCACAGGGTCAACCCCACAGCTGTGCCTTCACTTGTCACTCACTATTAGAAATGCCCTATTTTTGCTACAGTATATGGTTTTCATTAGCTAAATTATAAATTACTCACACTTTTTCTTATTCCAGAAAATATGGAGACTGATTCCCAATCAACTCCAACTGCTGCCAACACCCAGGGGTCATGCCCTGTCGTGGATGGACCCTCTCTTCCATCCCCCATACAGACTCCTCCTTTCGTCTCCAATAACCTCTCTACTGCTCACTCCCACCCCGCCAAATCTCCATCTTCGACAGAGACCACTACAGAACCCAAAAAGTTATCTTATTCCTCTCAAACATCCGCTCACGCCATCTCTTCCGATCCTTCCGTAGAGGGGTCGAAGCCCTTAAGTCCCACTGCGCCCTCTAAACCTGTCTCCACCAAACCCTTCTCTCCTAACTGCTCCACCCCTCAAATCCCTAAAATGTCATCCTTTTCCAAACTCACATCTGCCTCCTTTACGTCTGCTAGCTCGGCCTGTAACACTCCAACAGATTCCCCTACTTCTTCCTCTGCGACTGCTTCCACTGACCCCATTAAACGCACCTTTGCCTCCCTGGCCAAGCGGGTGATAATACAGGAAAGACTTAGGAAGGCCGAGGAGGAAGACAATGAAGAGGACGGTAAGAATGCTTTAGCTTTGAGTCTGGGAGTAAGGGACACACTGTGAGTTTTAATGGTCCTGAGGGGACCCATTGCTGTGTTGCAGTGATAAGCATCATGCTGTATTTTGGAATGTCTTTCCATGTGAAGCAGAGTAAACCTGCTCTTGGATAAACATCTCTATATCTTTGCTTTGTTATTATAATCTCGCGTTGTGAAGCACCGTGGCTTGCATTACTGCATAAAAAACAGAAATGAATATAATATACATAAAGTTAAATAAAATAATGGTATTTTCTATAGTCATGTGTGTAAAGAAATTCTGCAGAGAAGAAGAGCGAGGTCTCCGCATATACATTACCTCCTCCTCGTTACTGTATGACTGGCAGGTTAAAAGTAGTGAACATGCATGCAAATAGTTTGGCAGCTACTTGCTTTCCCTTTTAACATGCATGCATCACATACCTTGGTGAACCATTTTAGTCATGATGGTTGGTCGATCCCCACTTTGGTCCAAACTGAAATATCTCCACAGCTATTGGATGGATTGCCGTGAAATGTTGTGCAGAAGTTCATGGTCCCCGGGGGATTAACCCTACCAACTTTGGTGATCCCTTGTCTTTTTGTCTAGCACCACCAGCAGCTTGGCATTGTTGGCTTTTAGTGATCTCAGGAACTTTGGAATGGATTGTCATGACATTTTGTGCAGACGTTCGTAGTGCTCAGACAACGAATCCTAATGACTTTTCATTTAGCGTCGCCATGAGGTTTACATTTATGGTTTTGAGTACATTTCATGCCATGGAATTTTTGTGCACAAATTCATGTCCCCCTCCCTCAGGATGATTTTTAAAAAACATTGGTGAAGCTTTTGTTGGCCCAACTTTTCATTTTGCGCCATCATCAGGTCAACATCTTTATTGGCTTATGACTAAATACCGACAAAACCACTTACATTCCCATCAGTCTCAGCTGTATGTTTACCGCTAATTAGCAAACATAAGCATGCTGAGATGCAAATGTTAGCATTGTCTTGTGAGCATGTTAGCATGCTGACATTAGCAGGTACAGTCTCACAGACCTGCTAGTAATGTCTCAAGCCTCTTTGTCTTGTGACATGTGTCCACTCTGTTGTTACCTAGTAACCTTTTGTCAACAATATACGATAACTATTTACATTTTACACTTACTGAAATGCCCATAGGTTTATTTGAAACTGATATTATAAATGAGTCATTCAAACTGAGCTGCTGGAAGTAAAACCAACAAACTGGTTGCATCAGAAAGATATTTAGCTGTAGGTCTACGTAAGAGACTGTGACATTTGGAATAGGGATACAGGCGAAGAAGCTGAACCCCTTTGCTTAAAGGACACCGGGAGACAGTAACAGTTGTGAAACTAAATGCAATCAACAAGTAATGGTGTGACATAGTGTCCTGGCACGATGTTGATGGAGCTCTGGCGTCTTGTCACAGGATATCTGCATAGATAGACAGAATCTCACATCTTCTCCACCTCTGACTTCTTCTCGTTCTCATGTTACAACTTATATGTCAGGCGGTATTTGTTCATCACTGGCTGGGTATGTGTAAAAATCAGCACTGTGTCACACTGCTCCTTACAGATCTACTGCGATGCAAGTTGGGAAGTGAGGGTATTATGTAATCCATTGATCCAGAGAGTTTGATTGATCACATGTCCCCTCTCGTCTCCTCCAGATGAAGAACCAGAGGAAGATTTATCCGTGGAGCAGATGGAGGAGAAGGCCAAATCTGGTGATGCCAGAGCCCAGACCCTGGTGAGTTAAAGCCCATGCACACATACTGGAACTTGGCAATTGTTTTTCAGTCCTTCTGGTTGCCTCAGTCTGGTTGTGAGCATGTGTCTATTTTTGGCCACTTAGAAGATGATTCCAGGCTTTCAATATGATACACCAAAATACTGTCAAGCATGCAAATCATTATACAGTGTATTCCATTACTGCACTGAATGTGTACAAATAGTAATGAAATGTTCACACTCTCTTTACTCCTCGTTCGCCACCTTCAAGTACAAATGTGAAAAGAGGTGCTGGCAGAAGGAAGGAGGCTGGAGGTGGAAGATGAGCCAAGCATTTGCATTTAATACCCACCAGCTCTGAAAGGGTACATTCCTAAGTGGCTTCTTATGTGGCTTGATATTTCTCATGCTATATGTCATGTATTTGATATACCAAGCACAGGGTGTGTAAATAAATAACCACAGGGTGCGTGCGTGTGTGCGTGCGTGCGTGCGTGTGCGTGTGCGTGTGTGCGTGTGTGTGTGTGTGTGTGTGAACGTATGTGTCCACATCAGGACAGTAGTTGGATGTGCATGCAGTGAGGAGTGGGTCAGACTCTCCAATAATGTCTCATATACCATAATAGACAGGCTTTATATCATAGTTAAGACTGGTTTGTTGTAATTGTTGTGCACAGGACATTAAAGAACTTCAAACCTGAAATCCATGATACTAAAGGAGGTTTATGAAATGATATGCTTGTTGTATCTAATGCAGACCCAGACAGGAATATATTTATGCCACTTCAAATGATCTCCTCCCCCTATAAACAGGCACATTCAATGATAACTGTGAGAGAAGAAAGCTATGAAATGACGGTTAAGATTAGAAAACAGTCACTTGATATGCCTCTGGGGCCTCCGCTACCCCCGGTTGTTGACGGAGACACTGATGGCCACAGCAACAGGGAATTATGGGTTCTGTAGTCATCTGTCGTGTTCCATGAACTTCACGGTGCACTTTTTGATTGGAACTACTTTCTACCAAAGAAATAGTAAAACCAGTGTGCCTGTAACTATTGGACTGGACTTTGTGCGATTGTACTTAGTTAGAACAAGCCCACACACGCTGAATTAATCTCCTCTCTTCTGTGTTTCAGCTGGGTCAGCACTACTTGATTCTTGCTAAAGAGAAAGACACCAAGCTAAATAATTGTCTGGCTGTTAATTGGCTGATTAAAGCAGCTAAACAGGGAAGAAAAGGTGCAGCGAGAGAACTGCAGCGCTGTTGGATCCAGAAAAAAGGTTAATGTTACAAAGCACAAAACACTGGGTTTGTGTTTGTAGTTCCTTAACTGTTCTTTGTCTGACATCTTCTGCTAGGAATCACTCCAGAGAATGAGGCCGAAATGCGCAAGTTGGCGACCGAGAGCAGGTTTGAGCTGGCTGTACGTAAAGCAGCCATGATGATGTACTGGAAACTCAATCCAGAGAGGAAGGAGAAGGTGGCTGTGGCGGAGATGCTGGGAAATGTCAGCCAGGTCAATGCAGTGCCAGGTACCCAAGTGCCAAATCAATAACCTACAAATGTATTGTACATCTCAAGGACAGTACTTTCAAAACACCATGGAGTCCAATTATGGAATACTAACTTGTACTTATTGACTGATTCTCTTTCTTTGTCTACACACAAAATGAGACTCAAAAGTACTTTGATGACAAAAAGATTTTGTATTTAATAGTTTAGATTGTGTCTTCAACCTTTTCTGCCGTTATCTATAGCAGCCTATGATGCTAAAATATGATGAGTACATGTGATTATCCATGTCCATATCTATATCCAGAATGGAGAAATTATTAATTAGATTTTTTTTTTTTCAACATAGTGCTGTTTATTGCTATTAGCAGCTAATCATAATTTACAAGGCGTATAAAGGTTATGCATGTTAATTGATATTTAAATTTTGCATAGTTATTTTTTATTTTATTTTTATCTCTGTTTTAGGTGAGTTATTTTTATTTTTTTTGATAAGCCTGTAGAAGGTTGTTACTTCAGCTGCACATGTATTTTATTTCTATTTACTTTTTCCTCTGTTTGGCCTTTCTTTAAAAAAAAAAAAAAAAAAAAAAGAAGCAAATCAAACATAAAGCATGCACACAATCACAGCCATGTGGACAAAACAACATCGACACCATATCAAGTCTTTTTTGAATGGTGACAACAATCCAGCCTTGTGTACCACACTGCGCATAATGCTGTAGCATGTTGTTATGATAGCTTCCATTACGGTTAAAAATATCTCATATTCCCCTTTTATCATTTCAGTATTTGCAGCTGTCATGGTGAAGAATATCACGTTACTTGAAGTCCTGCAGGGAAATGTTTGTCACTCACTGATGTTGTGGTCATTCCTCACCAGTAGGTGGCACTGCTAGCAGGAGTCCTGTCCCAACCTCAGGCCAGACCCAGAAAGTACTGGAGAGCATGGTCAACAATGAGTGTAAGTTTGCAGACAGAGAGGCAGACACACACAAGCCGAGAATATAGTGTGTTTTCTTCTATAACTGCTTTCTTTGTGTCCTCTCAGCCACTCAGTTGGTGGACCTGGATGACTTTGTTGAGATGACTAAAAAGTATGCACAAGGTATTGTCCCCTCTACATCCCAAAATGACAGCCAGGTCACGGCTAAGACTGAAGGCCCAACGCCCCACCACAGCCGTGAGGAGGTAAAAGACCAAATCAGCAAAAAAAAAAAGAAATGATTTGTCATCATAAAGACCCAGATGTCATTTCATTTTTTAATTGTAACTATTCAACAATTGTGTTTTTAAAGCGGAAGGATGAGCTGGTGCCATCAGCTTACAAGAAGGCGTATAAACGTTCGTGGAGTTTTGGCCGAAGTGGGATGATGCTGGACAATGGGCAGAATGGGGCCATGAAAAAAGCCATGGACATGAAATCACGTTTAATGGTAATCATATATGTTACATTTCATTCTATATTCCTTGAATTATCCTTCATTAAATATACTTTATGTCGAGTACCTTTTTTGTTGTGGATGTTTTTACTCTTGAATTATTTAATTCTTAATTCTCTTTCCTGGTTTTTGCATTTTAATTTCTCCAGTCTCTCTTTATATCTGTCTCTCTTCACTTCAGATGCTGCAGTACCCGCTGCATGGTATCATTGAGATGAAACAGCACCTGGTGGACTGGGCGTCGCGGGCCGGTGTCCAGTGGCTAAGCACAGCCATCCCCACGCAACACGTCAACGCACTTATTTTCTTCTTCATCATCAGCAACCTGACAGTTGACTTGTTTGCTTTTGTAATCCCCTTGCTTGTCTTCTACCTCTCCTTCATCTCCATGATCATCTGCACTTTGCGTGTTTTCCAAAGCAGCAAGGTAATTGTAGTTGCCAACAAGATGATTATGTATTTGCATTTGTTTTTGTTTTTCACTCTACTGATGTAGATGAACCTGTTGGAAGTTTTCTATTTGTCTTTCCCTCTTTTCACAAATTATGCCAGTGGGAAACTCACATAGTCAAGTCATATAGTAATTGTCCTTACTGTCATAAAGCACACCCATTTTACATTAAATCTGACCTGTTGGAATAACATAAAATCAAAATTGGCAGCAATAGTTGTAACGATTTATGGATATTCAAAATCCTATTTTTTTTACTGTCATGGATGGACAAAGGCCCAGGGACCTAAAGATTCAGGGGCCCCGCTGGCATTCACCTGCAAAATGTCACTTGAAGAGACACGTACAGAACAGTAAGAGATGCAAAAGGATCGCAAAGAAACATAAAACAACTACAAAGACACGCAAAGTAACTGCAAAGAGACATAACATAAGTACAAAACCAGGCAAAAACAACCACAAGGAGACACAAAAAGGCCTCAAAGAGACAAAAAAAGGCCACAAAGACATGCAAAACAATTACAAAGATACAGTAAATAACTACAAAGAGGCACAAAACAACTACAAGCCTGTTTGTGCCGAGGGGCCCATTGTGTCATATTCCGCCCATGACTCTCAGCAATGTTTTTCTTTCTTTGACTTAACATTTTTCTTTCCCTTTTTCTTTCACAGACTTGGGAGAACTTCAGAGCCCTGACATCTCTGCTGACACGTTTTGAACCCGGCCTGGATGTGGAGCAGGCAGAGACCAACTTTGGCTGGAACAACCTTGAACCGTACCTCTATTTTATTCTGTCTGTTTTCTTCGTCATTTTCTCCTTCCCTGTAGCTGACAAGGGCTGGATCCCCTGTTCTGAGCTCTCCACTGTGGCCATTTTCTTCACAGCTGTCAGCTACATGAGCCTCAGCCCCACCGCTGCGAAGTATGCACGTCGAGCGATGGTCATAGAGGTCAGACAGCGCACGACACTGGCATAACATCAGATGATCAGAATCCCAGTATTGCATGTTTTAGCCTATTAACTACAAATCGCACTGTATATTCAACATTATTACCACCGTAATTACTTCTCAAATTTTTAAAAGTTCTGCACAAACAAAAATCTAGTTTATGTATGTACTTTTTTTCAAATGATCCAGGTTGCGTCATCTCTGTGCTGCCTGACCCAGTTCCTGCCAGAGAAAATGACAATGCTTCGTTTCCTGGGGCGCACCTTCGCCACACTGCCACTAGGGGAGTCAGTGGTGCTGAAGCTCAGTCTCCCCTGCCTGCTGTATGTTTACCTCTTCTCTCTGTTCTTCAGGTGAGCAGGAGCATTTGGCCTATTGGATGTTTGTTGAACACCAGTTCAAACACTGTGTGTGAGTGGGCTTTAAAGTCCCCCCCGCCTTTTCTATGAGTTGGTAGATTTATGCTCCTCAAAACAATTTATTTTCTTTCTTCTTCTTCTTTCTGTCTGTTTTCACTTTCAGCATGGCCAGGATGCGTGGTTTCAGAGGGATTTACTGCTTCCTTGTTCCATACCTTGTGTGCTTCATGTGGTGTGAGTTCTCTGTGGTGCTCCTACAGAGTTCCTCTGCCGTGGGTCTGATGCGCACCTGTGTGGCCTACTTTCTCTTCCTGTTTGCTCTGCCTGTTCTGGCTTTTGGCCTCGCTGCCATGCTCCTCGTCCAGCTCTTCAAGTGGTTCCTCGAACTGGAACTGACGAAGGTGATTGTGACCCTGGTAGTTTGTGCAATCCCTGTCACCCTGCGGCTGTGGACGCGGTTCAGCATGTCTATTCTGGATGTCTTCCACTCACTGACCCACCGCGGCCCAGTCAAACTCATCCTACTCTGTATCTCCATGGTGATCCTGTTCTTCTCTATCTATGTGTACCATGCAGAGGGACAGAAGTTGTACAATTCCACTCTGAGTTGGAGACAGTACAGCCAGGTGTGCGGGCCACCTGCCTGGGAAACTAAAGGCATGGCCCAGACACAGCTCTTCTGTAGCCACCTGCACGGACACAGAGTCACCTGGAATGGCCGTTTCAAGCACGTCCGTGTGGCCGACACAGAGAACGGGGCACAGTCGGTCATCAGCATGTTGCCAGTGTTCATGGGAGACTGGCTGCGCTGCCTGTATGGAGAGACGTATCCCAAATGTGAGCCAAAGAATGCTACAGTTGCAAACATAACAGCTGCCAATTTGGCAGCCGGGTCTGCATCAGCTACCTATTCACTGCCCATGCTGCTCCGCACGCAAGAAGAGGAAGAGTTGTGTCAGATCAAGGCTATGGCCAAACACACCTGCCATATCAAGCGCTTTGACAGCCACCTCTTTGAGGTGACAGTAGGGATGTTCTGGGATGGAAGTGTGGAGGACCCAGCCAGGGATATAATCCTAATAGCCAGCCATGAGTTCAAACAAGTTCTGCTAAACCTAAATCCTGGTAATATGGTGGAATTCAGCACAAAGCTGGAGGGCCGTCTAGGAGCCAGAGCTCCGGCCTTCGAGTTGAAGGCCATCCACTGTCTGGACTGTGTTTCGTCACTGCTGACTGGAGGCAGGCAGGTGAAGATAGAGAGAGACTGGAGGCGCACCACAATGAGAGCCCTGAAGTTTGCATTTGATTTTTTCTTTTCTCCCTTCCTGTCCGCAAAGATCAACACCTGAGAAAGACAGTGAAGCTGAAGTGATGAGGACTCACTCGAACCTCTTCAGGAAGCCATGCTGTCTTTTTCTTGCGATGTAATCATGTTACTAATGTAACTTGAGGTATTGTTTACACTTTGATCTAACATTGATCTACAGCTCATGTTTACGTATTGATAAGTCAACAAGGTGATAGCATCTGAGCAATGATTTTATATTGGAACTTTTTCATGTTAGTGCATGAATTTACAAATAGTTTACTATTTCAGTTCATGTACCTCTAAAGCAGTTCAAGAATGATCAGATACCAACTTGTCACAATCGCTTTGAGTTTTCAAATCCCGCTAATCCAAGACAAAAAAAATTGTATTCTTCTATTTGTATCCAACGTCATGCTTTCAGAAAGTTCATACTGCAACACCAAGTATTGTTTTGAAGAAGTGAACAAATTCCTGTAATTTGATGATGCAAAATTATTTGCGGGAATTCTGATGTTGGGTTCTGATCACTTCCTGCCTAGAGATACTGTCCATTCGTCTGCACAAATGTATCTTTGATAGAGCAATATTGCTGCTGCTTTTGCTGTTTTAAAGGAATGTCTTAGATGTATGGGGAATATGTTTGCATGTACAGTATGTGTGAACCTTTGAGTGTGCATTTTTAATGTACATCTGGCTATTTATTTATATAGGTTGTTTTACATATTATATATGTTCTGGCTTAGTCACTTAGCCAAGAGTTTTCTAGCTCTGTGGTCTTAAAACATTCTGGTCTTAATCTTATTTTGAATTGATTATCAGATTCTCCTTTACCTTGAGCTACGATGCGCATTAAATGACATTTGGAAAGCCAACATAAAACATTGTTACAGCTTTATTTATGTTTGCAGTGAGGCTGTCTATAAGCCTGCAAACTTGTCAAAGTATGCAGCTGTAGTCTCAGTTTCATGGCTTGTATTACGCACTCACACACCAAAATGCCACAGCAAAGATGTCATGGCCGATGATGCAGCAACTGAATTTAAGTAACCGGGAGGGTACAGTGTGTGAATAATTAAAATGATTTTTTTTGCTTACACTACAGAGTGCCTTTACATTGCCCTGATGCCGTGATAATGTTGTCACATTTATAAAGACTAATACATGTTGTTAACTTTGCGTCACTGTATAGATAAACTGAAGTAGTAAGTGTTTCTCCATGGGTCGAGCAAATTCTCCGGATTAAAAAAACAAAAAAGCTTTTTAAAAGCAATTATTAAAATCAGATTATCTGCAAAATGCTGTTTTTCTGTGCGATACACGTTTTTTCACAGGGCAGCGACATTTTGTCAAACTGGTCAGATTATCAGCATATAATACTTACTGTGCATTAAAAAAGCCATACATGTTGACGGTATTAAAATGTAACCTCTACTTACCTGTGAATGAAAATCATTGATGTTGAGCCAGCATACTGTGAATTTGAGTGCCATCTGTGTTTAGTGATGGGAGTTTATGGGAGTGTGCAATGACTATTAAAGTGTTTGTCTTTCAAACAAAACCCCAATTTGGATTCTTTTATTCAGATTCACATTCTGAAAGTATTTCAGTGATGATTAAAAATAGTTCCCCATTAAATATAAACACAAAGACATAAAAGGATCCAACACACAGATTTCATATTATTTTATTAATGCACATTCCTTTCATTCATCTCATTTGAGTTATGTTTTTTGTATTGTTAGATTTGCCTTTTTAAAAGTATGATAGCTATACACGCTAGTAGCATTGAATAATGGCAACATGCTGCTGCTGCTGTGCTCCTGAACACAAACCCTCTCACTGGTTGCATGTGGTGGTGGTTCTGATGCGATTACAACTGAGCTGCTCTAAACTACAGCTCACTATCGGAGGACTGAGCCCTGGAACTTATATAATGCTTCAGGTGGCCTGTCGCTATGTAAACCATTTTCTTGTGGGTTGTCATTGTGGATTTTGGTGTGTGGTACACTTCGTTAAACCAATCAGTGCAATATCGTGTCTGCATTCAACAACACTGGCGGACAGTGACGACCAAAACATCGTAGCTAGCCCACAGGCTGTAACATAAATGTTTGTGAACAGTGATTTTGAAACTGAAGGAGGGGAAAAGCGAGGAGAGAGCAGACAAGTGGAACGTACATATTAACAATGTTCTTCTTTTCTCTGGGTTTAAGATGTACACAGTGAAACTGCTGTTGATTTATCAGACAGAGTATTTTTTTTGAAAAAGTTGCAACCTCCACTTCTGCACTTTTTCTGTTACTCTACCTGCTACCGTACACATCCAGACTACTTACGATGATCCCATCAGGGCCAAGGTCACTTGAAAACAATGCACTTCACTGTAAGCAATGCAATCTTGACCAAGCCACAGAATTCGGTCCGACACAGACGTCACTTTACTTCTGTACGTCCTAGGCTTTTCACCTCAGAGTTGCATGTGGCACTGTGAGGTATGCGGTATAATAACATTACCAACCAGTGATACGACAAATTCACATGACATTGTTTGAATGTTGGAGCAATGTATATAATGAGCTATTGCACTGATAATAACCTTTGATCTCCAAATACACTGGACACAAACTCCCTCATCAAAACTTTGATTAGCTGAATCAGGGGCTTCATTTATAAACAAATGTGCTTGGATTCCATCTTTACCTTGATTGTAAGATACTTCTTCAATATGCGCTCATGCAATGCAAAATGAACGCTGCTCATTTTAAATTAGCATAAGGCTCAACAGAAATGTTACTTTTGTCATTATTAGATTCAATCACTGTTCAGACTCAATTTGAGAATGTTACAGAGCTAAACGTTAAACACGCTGTCGCTCTCATTTTCAGTAATTTACCACGTAGGTATGTAGACTTTAGACAAGATTGCATCAATCAAAACCCAATACGGGCTTAATATACACAAGAAACAAAACTGTAAGTGTTGGTTTGTGCACAATTTACCCCTCCCTCGCCACAGCCAGCAATACCTATCTATGTACTGCTACAAGAAAAAGCCCCTACATCAAAGTGTTTAACTGAAATAGTGTGATTCTGCAGTCTTTCTATACATTAGATCCCAGGTTCCCCTGCAGTGCACTAACCAGACAAACAAAATGCATCTTTTAGCTCTCTGGAACCAAAATTGGTACCGCCTTAAAAAAAGAAAAGAAAAATGAACACAGAATATTTACAGCTAACAGTGAAAAGACTTCACGTTTCAAAGCAGGAATACTGCTGCACTGTGTTTTTGTTCGTGCTTATTATTGCAAAGTGAATAGGGCAAAGATTATGTGGCATTTATGAATGAAATCTCCAAGAGCACTGCTCTAAAGGAGAGGTTCAGCTACTGCTGTCAAAGGGGGGAAAAAAAAAAAAGGTTCAGGATGTTGTTGTGAAGAGCTGTACAATAACCCCTCTCCTAATGTTCCACAATAGTGAACACAATTCTTAGATTTAGATGCACTGCATGGCAAAATAATTGGGAATCCGTCATCTCATTCCCTTTCTGTTGCTACCAATCGCCTATCTTCCATTTTGTGTCAAAAGGTACCAGAGCACATCAGTGAGGAGTGTAACATTGTGTGGTCAACAGCACTGAGTCATTGCAGATGGAGAGGTGTCCCCGCACCTCTTTTACTGCCCCTACGGTGGAGCGCTTACACAAACATTTTCAAAAAGAGGGAGTAGTGGGACCAAAAACATGTCCTGGTGGGTACTAAAGACGTCAGTTCATCTGAGTGTTGAACAAGAACGATTATACACCTTCCTTGGGGATCGAACACATTAACAGTCTTTTGATTCTATCATTTATCCAACCTTTCAACACAAACAGATGTCGCATCTCAGTATGTCGTGAAACAGCTTTGTTTTGACTTAATCTCCTCATAAAGGCTGTCCACTCCCCACGACGTCTGTAAGACATCCAAATATATTTGGGTCGCTTTTTGTGTTTGTCCATATTCCCATCTCTGTCACTGTAACTGCGTCTCAGGGTTGACACGATCCTGGAAGATGTACAGGTTGTTAGTGGCTGCTATAGCAATAATATTCTCAGATGGGTGCCAAGCCATGTGCAGAATTTTCTTGGTAAAGTCCAGGCTATCAACGCCCACATCTCCACGGCGCCGCTTACCGCCGCTGTACACACGTCGGGTCCGCAGCACAGCCCGAGGCTTGCTGCTCTCTCGCCAAGCCTCCAGGGTCACGCCTCGACCCGTCTCTCTGTCAAACATCCGGAAGAAGCTGTTGTATGCCCCTGTCATGATCACGCTGAGGAGAGGACAGATTGACATAATGAGATGTTATATTGAGAAGGGCAAGTGCATGCAGTGCAGATGGCGAAGAGAAGAAAAGCACAGTTAACTGACGGGTAGAGAAGTGGAAAGGAAGGAAACAAAGGGATTGATTAGACGTCTGCAAAGCTCGTCTCTGGGATTGATTTAAACGTCGGATAATGGCAGAGGCAGAGCATATAGGGGGATCGCTGCGAGCAGACGCACACTAACACACTCCCCCTCCTTTGCTTCCAAATGGACTTAAATATACTGTACTTTGTCTATCCTTTGCTGCTTTTTATCTCTGCCACTTACCTGTCTGAGCTGTTCCAAACGCACTCAAACTTGTCAAAGATGCAGTCGTTTTCATAGAGGGAACACAGCTTACTCCTCAGGTATTCATGGACCTTGGGATCAAGCAGACAAGCAACCTTAGCTTCTAGGGTGGATTCAGACTTATACATGGTGGTCCAGTGGATTGTTCCACGAGCAAAGTGCAACATCTACAACAGACTGCATGTATTCAAATTCTGTCTCGATGCCATATTCATCAACAACACAGCAAACACTGGATTGGTGGGCATACATTCAATCCGCACAGGTCATACAGATTGTGACTGAGACACGGAAGAGACACAGATCAGGGGCACAGATGTGCTACCTTACCTGATACGTCTCCACGGGCCCTTTGTCCATGTTCAGGTCCCACACCTTGGCGGTGAGGTAGTCTCTGGTCAGCAGGTAACGTCCACTGTGGCTGAACTTGACGTCCGACACGGAGGAAATGATCTCAGAGAAAAAGGACCGGCTCCCTGGATCCTCAGGTTCTTCAAACACTGACCAACGACAGAGTGATTGATTATTCCCAAGTATAATTACATATTTGGTTTTGCGAGACCAATGTATGTTCAATTCTATGTCGCCAAATGTCGTCATTGTCAACAAAACGCTCACGTTTGGTGTGTCTGTCACAGAGTGCGGAAGCTCTCATGTCACAGAGGCGCAGGGTGCCCTTGCTGCTGCTGTACACAAACAAGTGGCAGTGGTGAGGGTGGAACTCTGCTGCTGTTATCACCTCTGTCAGATCCTCCATGTTGGCTGGTTTGATGTCCACGATATCTGAGAAAAAGGTCTGTTAGGGATTAAACACCACCAGAGATGGCACCACATCACCACCTTGGGAGGTGCAAAGGATTTCCAGGTCAGACAAAGAATGGTGACCATGTACACGGTGTCATATATGTAAATACGTTCTTTGCAGGAAAGAGCGATGAGGCACAACCCCAAAGGAAGGAGGAACCGCATACACAGTAGGGCAGAGTGAGACATTCACCCAACATCCTGTTCAGTGTTTGAATGAATGTTCCATTTTGTCAGTGCCAACATGTTCTCCACGCTCTCCCCTTAGATCATAATCATAACCCAAAAAAAATAAACGCTCCCCAAACAACCCCCAAAATGCAAGCACACTCTGCTCCTCTCTCTGTTCTATTTGTGGTAGTCCTGTGTGGTTCAGTAGAAAGTGTAGTGCTGAGTGAATAATTTAAACTCTTCTTCCATAGATGCTTCTTTGATTTTCTAGGTCAGCTTCCATTTGAATGGGAAAATCAGCAAATGCTCCCCCGTCCAACACACTACAGCCTGCGCTGAAAATACGGCACTCTAGTCGAAACATAAACCCAAACATAGTCATAGCCTGTTTAGATTAAATATAAATCAAGTATGAATTCAGACGAGTAGGATTGTAAAGTATATTTCAACTGTATGTATATTTCAAGAGATGGAATTGTGTGCGTGAGCATCAGAGAGACATGTACATATATGTATATACATTTTGACACACTTGCATGTTGTGCATATCAACACAATAAATTCATGTGATGTCAAACACTAACATATAGTATATCATTTAGTGTGCCACTGTTCTAACAGTGTATTTCAATACATAGATTCACTGACAGAAATGTTTTATTTCGCTCCAATCAAAATGTGATTATCCCCAAAAAATATCATTGACTTATTATGACAGTATTTTAACTTTAATCTGAAGGAAAAGGCTCAATCTCTTTTTAGTCCTGGTCCAGAAATTTATTTTTACTTAAAAACGTACCCTATTATATTTTTTACATTGCTGCTGCAGAATTGATTGTAATGACACTCACTCATGCTTTCAGTGAAAGATAGTCCCCTCTTTGTACTTTCAATCAGTGTCAGAATGACGCACCCTCCTCAAGTAAAAGATTATGTTTTACACACACAAATCAGCACAAATGATCACTGTTAGGAAGGATACTGAAACTGCGGTCCGTGATGCCCAGGTGCCACATATTGATGCGGAGGTCATCAGCAGACAGGTAGGTCTCCCCGTCGCTGTTGACGGAGATGGAGTTAACATGGTAGGTATGTCCGTTGGAGAACACTCGTCTGGGACGAACCTCTACCATCAGATCTGTGGGTTTCAGCACCGGCACCTTTAGATACAGAGATAGAGAGGATTGATGAAAGAAAGAGAGCGGGGTTAAGAAATAGAAGGAAAGAATTAAAGGACATTAGAGTCAGGGGTCAAATGACCAGACCAAAATAAAGGTGAGAATGTGCAGGCTTGCGTGTGTGTGCACCTGCAGAGAGGTGATGGTAGAGATGTCCTTGAGCCGTCCCTCCTCATCTTTCAGATTGTATCCCTCTGGTCTCTTGTCTCTCTCACTCACCTTCCACAGTTTAATGGTCTTATCTGTGACAGGCAGAAAGATGTGCACATCACAGGAAGTTGATTAAGTTACATTACATTACAGGTCATTTAGCAGATGCTCTTATCCAGAGCGACTTACAGTGAACTAGCTACAGGGACAGTCCCCTGGAGCAACTCGGGGTTAAGTGCCTTGCTCAGGAGCTCAATGGTGTCAGCCTGGTGTTGAACTCACAAACTCCTGGTGTTCTATTTGAAAGCCTGACCACTAGACCACCTAAGCACATATTAGATTCTTTGGTTTTCACAATTGCAGGTCGGTGTCACTACTGTGCCCACAAATGTGACTCCGATGACTGGCTTGATATTATACTATCCCACCTAGGTAATAGAAGACAAAGCCAGTCATCTTCATGCATATTCACGGTTGATATCTCATAGAACAGACGGTTCACAGGTCTACTAGTTAAGCTTCATCCTAACTGGGAATTAGAGAACTGGTTTATCTCATGGTGTCACTGGTTTCTCACCATTGGTGGAGAGGAGGAAATGTGCTGCATTCTGCTGTGGCAGCCATCTGATCTTGTTGATTTTCTCTTCAATCTCCAGACTCTTCAGGTAGTCAAAGTCCGGCTCGTGGCTCTGGAACGTGCTGTAGACATTGTACTCTCCAGAGTCCCCCGTCTCCCCCACCTCCTCTGACTCCCCTTTAGACTGTCCAGGGCAAATAAGGAAGAAAACACAGCTTTGAAAGAACATGCACGAGTAAAGAAATAATAGAAAAAACATCCCTATGGGACAAAGTGACAGAAACGGCGTGGGTAGTAACTATTAATGCAGGCTGTTTGTGGACGCCCTGGGAATAGTATGAGGTGATTATATCAAGTTTTATATGTCAAACCGACCTCAGTCTCTCTCTGAAAGATGACCACTCGGCCACCTTTATCCCCCGTTGCCAGCAGGTCCCCTGTCTGGTTAAACTCCACCGTAGAGATGACATCAGCTGGAGGATGACGGGAAAATGTGAGGCGATTAAGCAGAATAACGGTTACAATAAAAGACATAAGGGTGAAGGAGAGATAAAGACATGGTAGAATGGAAAGGAAATTAAGTAGGCACAGGGGAAATGAGGGGTGGAGAATTAAGAGAAATGTGGATGGGGAGAGGGAATGAAATACTGGCTCAATACAAAGTATCTTGTTCAATAAAACCAGAATAACTCTTACTCATGATGCTTGGGCCTGACATGGATACATTCTCAATGGGACAAGAAGATAACCATCAAACATTATTTCTTCTACCAGCTCCTTCAACTCCAAAGTATAAATTCATATGAGAGTACGATGAGAAAATCTTATCTAATATTTATAACAGGTCCTAACAATGAAGTGTCTGATGTGATTAATGTAAGCATCCATTCCTTATATTCAGCAGTGCAATGATAATGCACCCATGAAGCTGAAAGGAATCCGTTCAATGATACCAGCATGTTATCTGACACCACCGAGACAGCAATGACACGCCGTCTTGTTCTACCTTCAGTGACGTAGTCTCGCAGGAAGGTGTGGTTGATTTTGGGGCTCTCAGCGTCTTCGCCCATCTGAAGCTGAGGGAGGGTGACCCGCCAGCGCGCCCGTCCTGAGGGGAAGGGTCCAATCCGTGCTCTCTCTCCCCACCCAGGCTGCGCCCATGCTGCTAGGGCCTAGCGGAGTGGCCTGGAACAAGGCATCCTGAAAAACCAGCCAGCCGGAAGGAGAAGATGTGTGAAAGAGGAGATGGAGACGAGAATGGAGAGGGAGGAGAAAGGGGGGGTTTTAAGGAAGAGGAAAAAGGAGTGAGAGGATAAGAAGATGCAGGAGGACAGGGAGGAGGAAAGTGGTGAGGTTGAAGATGTGAGGTAGGGAGAAATGGACAGAAAGGCTGGTGATGTAGTTGGAGAGACAAGAGGAATGCTGTCATTAGGCGGGCTGACATGCACACAGCATGCCAAATGGTGTGACCTTTGTTAGACATTCAAGAGACTCATTAGAAAAGACACACGTGTACAGACGCACAAGGCCTAGTCAACGCTGAAGCAAATCCCAGAGCTGTACAGTGGAGGAAAAACAACAAGCGCTCCGGCAGAGGAAGAGAGAATATAAAATCCTTCTGTATGCACACAGAAACAAGTACGGGATGAAGAGGATGCGAGTGTGAAAATATCTACTGCAACATTCTCTGGGCAGTGGTAGTAAATGCTCCCAGGGTGTGGTAGTCCTCTCTGCTTACTTACCAGATCCCTGCTCTCACATTCACACACACACACACACATACACTTCTTAAATAGATAGTCCTTGACAGAGATCAGAGGAGAATGCGATGTCTTGCCTGTGCTGCAGGAGGGAGACAGGCCTCAGCACACCTACCAGTCCGCCTGCTGCTGCTGCTGCTGCTGCTGCTGCTATTCCTGCTGGCGTGTAAACGTCCTCTGCTGCAGAGTGCCCGGGCAGGCCTGCGTGTCTGTCCGAGGAGGAGGAGAAGGAAGAGAAAAGAGAGAGCAAGGATGGTGGTGAGAGGAGGAGAGGCAAAGGAGAAAAAAGAGAAAGAGAGAGGGATAATGAGGAGGATGGAGGTCCGCTGCCTGCTGATGCTGTGGAACTGATTCCGTGCAGCATCCACTGTGTCATGGCAGCCTCCTCCTGGAGCAACCAATCAGGGCCCAGCTGTCACTCGTGGACCAACCCACTGCAGATGATGAAGGAGTAAGAGGCCAGCAGAGGGAGCAGTTAGACACTGAGTGGTGTGTAAACGCTGGTAATATTCAGAATAAAATGTATGGAAAGTCTTGAATTACACCATAGAGCAATCATTAAAGAGGAATTAAATGCTCACACATAAATGATTCCTGATTTATTTGTGGTTCTCTCCAGTGTTACCCCAGCCATCTCAGAGGCTGTTTATCACTGGAATGGGATATTTTCTTCACTTTTCCTGTTACAGCACTCAAAAAAAACATTGTTCTGACATCTTTCTTACATTATGTTGCCAGCAACACTGAAGTAAACCAGAAATACTGATACACCAAAAGGTAACAAAACCTTTAAAGCAATGTGTTGACTTCAGTCATGTGATTATCAAATCAAGCAAAGCAATTATTTCATTTTATTTAAGTACAATCGGGTAAATTATTTTTTGTTGTGCAGATTATCCACAGTATGTGAGTGACAAGGGCAACCAAGTTAAATAAGTGAAATGAATAACGATAAGGTCACTTGATTCTACTGTACAGGTTAAAGGCAGGCAATTGACTTTCTACAGGTAGCCTAAGAAGCTTAGCAAACTATGACAGGTGGGACTCTATGAGCTAATTCATACTGGAGAAAGCCAGTGCTTGGACTCGATCCATTCACTCTGTAATGAAGTTTAAATTGGTTCCCTTTAATGAATGAACCTGTGCGGCGCCAGATCGGCTAAATAAAGGTCAGGGGATTACCTTGACGCAATCGTTTCCACGGGCTCTTTCACTCGGCGATTTAGTCTGACTCACCCATGGAACTCCACCATGGCAGGTGTTTATCCGAGATAACTCAACAGGCAAAAGACCGAGTTTAATCGATCTTTTTTCGCTCCACTCGAGCGAGGGGATGCCCTGTCTCAACTCCGAAGCGCCGGAGACCATGCAGCCTGACAGTGCGACGCCCGGGACATCTCCTGCCGCTGGTACAGAGGAGTCCTTCCGCAGGGAAACAGTGACTGCGCCGCTGATGGTGAGGGACATGGGCTGGTTCTTCTCGCCGCTGTGGAGCCCTCGCTCCAAGACGCGCAGCAGGAGGTTCGGAGACGGTGTGAAAAGCGACCAAGTGGAGGCATGGCTGGATGACCACTCCGACTTTACGAGGGCGTACTTTTTACGCAGAGCTTCCGCGTAAATGATTATATACTATAACCCTTTCCAACTGATATATCTTAATAAGTTTATTGGAAAAGTCATACATAGCTGTAAAAAAAATTATAAATATTGTTCGCTGTATGATGTAGCCTACTCTATGTATTTTCCTCAAACATATTCTTAATTTTCTGATTTGGGATTTTTTTCTAATCTGTTTTGTCTGTGACTTCAGGGTCAGTGGTCCACAGACAGAATCTCCACTGCCCAGGTTTCCCAGGAGTAGCTCTGACCAGCTCTGGAAGGCTCATCATGGCAGACCTTCCTCTCCACTGGCCAGCTCACACGTGTCCTCCTTAATGGACAGGTTCAAACCCCTTGCCTCCAATCTCAGTGCCCCCCCTGAGTGCATGGATCACTTCAGTCCAGATGTTTGGACTCACTGTCCCTACTCTCCACGCTGTCCTTGTTCTTCACGCTTATCTTTTTCTTCCTGCCAGCCACTTTCTCCCGTTTGCCCTTGCTCCCCTGACTTACCCCACTCTCCTTATCCTCTGCATCCCACTGCTACAAATACTGCAGCCTGTGGCCATGGTGAGTGCTGTCCATGGATGATGGAGCTCCTGAGAGGAGGTCTCAGCTGGATGGGTTCTGTGGCAGAGCTCTGCCAGGGGGCTGTCCTGCATGCTGGGGAGCTGCTGGCAGCCGAGTGTTGCTCCCTCTCGTTGGTGAAGAAAGACTCTGGTGGAAGGAACACCTTGGAGGAGGTGATCGCCCTGAAAGCGTTGGGGTACTTGAGCGAAGGCAACCTCTACAGCCATGCACACCTGGAGCTGGTGAAGGGTATCATGGGATGTGCACTGGCTACAGGGTCATCAATGAACCTGAGAGACGCATCAGGGGTAAACCTTCAAACTGACAGTCATCATTTTGTTGTAAAGTTTCTACACACGACTCAAGTTGTTTTGTTCCAGGGCACAGGTATTTTAAAGGGGACATATAATGAAAAACTCACTTTTTTCGGTGCTAGTGCAAACACATCTGGGCATATGCACGGCCAACCAATCCACAAATTGTGAAATAAGAAATAATTTGTGAGTTGCCTAAATCAGAAAGTATGAACCTGAAAATGATCATAATGTGTCCCCTTTAAATGACATGAGGACTGTACATTAAATTAGTCAGCCATTTGCTGATGAATCTGTTTTTAGACGATGACATGGCTATTGCGTGGCTGTGTCAGGGAATCCCAGATGACGCACATGCTTCTAATCCTTTTAGAGACAGATTGACCTCTGACTATTGGGACAGTGATGTACTACGCTAAACTGTCCCTTGCACACACACACACACACACACACACGATCACCAAGCCAAAGAGAAAAGATGGCACAGCTCACTTAAGGGCTTACAGGAGATGCCCAAACCACTACTCTTTGTCGTCACCACCAGCGTAATTAGAAAGCAGTAGATAATCCTCAGTCAGTCGTGGGTGTGGATGGCTTGTTCTTAATAACCCGGGGACACCAAGGTTACTGAGAAGCGTGGGTATTCCTGGCTAAAGCTTTCAAAGCCGATGAACAGCGTTATGAATACAGTCAAGTTTGGTGAAAAAGTTTGCCGCTGCCATACTACATAAAGATCTTAATTCACACAATGATGCAAAGCATTTTTCACAAATGTGTTGCAATTAGGTATAAATAAGTGATGTGCTTGTGTGCAAGTGTTATACTTACTTAGTGTTCGTTGGTTACCTCCTCAGGACCCCAGATTCGACTTAGGTGGCGATCAATCATCAAAGATCAGCACTGTTCTGAGTGTCCCCATCAAGAACCACAGGGGAGAGGTACCATTTTTAGTCATTTATTTCAAGATATACCATGCTTAAGCTGGTTAAATGTAAAAACACAGTGGTATGGAGCGTTCAGTGTGATGTAAGAGAGTTTATAACATAAATTGCATAACCATAAAGCATGTTTTCTTCTTGTGGACAGGTGGTAGGTGTAGTCGTAATGATCAACAAGAGAAATGGCTGCGATGGATCAGTTTCTGTTTTTACCAACATGGATGAAAAGGTGAGGGACGGGAGGTTTGGGCCTGTTACTACAGGGCAGCAGATGTTAGAGCTCTTGTCTTTGTATATTACTTGCTATGCTATGAATGTATGTCTTACATTTTAATGCTAACGATATATAAATGTACACATTTTATTAAGAAGTGACTAATACCTGTCTGAGGTAAGTTTGAGTTTAATTTTATTGGCCAGGTGCTGTCGAATCATATGGATGTGTTGGGGATGGTCCTGGATAATGTCCAGCTGTATGAAAGCTCAAGACAGGAGGCCAAACGCAGTCAGGTAACACCACCAGAGAACAATATGAAATCTATGTATGTCTATGAATGAATGTATGTCTATGTAATCTATCTATGTGTGTGTGTGTGTGTGTGTGTGTGTGTGTGTGTGTGTGCATGCGTGCCTGCGTGTGTGCGTGTGTCAGGCTTTGATAGAGATGGCACAGGTGTTGTCAAAGGAGCACCGTTCCTTTGAAGTTCTGCTAAGTAAGATGGCTGCCACCATCATGCCCTTCACACATGCTCAGTACTGCACCATCTTCATCCCCAGTGAGCAAACGTCAGTCACGAAAGACCAGGTGCATTATCTTGTTTGACACCTTTTTTGCATGTTTAGAAAAGTAAGCATCAAATCATGTCTCAGTACCTGTGTTTTCTGTTCCTCTGGTGGTATTTCAGGTTCATTCACTTCTTCTATTTCAGGATTCATTCTCCAGAGTGATTCACCTGGAGTGTGAGGAGCTTGGATCAACCTGCCAGATCTACAGAAGGTCCGGCCTGTTGCTTGAGTCAGATTCTGTAGTACTTATTACATCAGACATAGTGTAAATAGTTCCATATCATTTTTTCAGGGAGCGTGACGTCAGCGATGTAGACCCATCACATGCCCTTCGAACTCTGGTTTCTATGGAAACATTTAAGATGTCGGAGACTTCTCAGGAAACAATAAAGAGTCTGATCTGCTGCCCCGTAAGAAATGAACAGTCTGAAAATGTTATTGGTAAGTCTCTTTTGAATGGCAATGGTCATGATACAGTCTCAGTTGCACTCATGGTATCCTATCACAAACTCTAAGCTTCCTCATGTGACTTACTAAACTTGCATTGTCTAAAAAACAACAGAGGTACAGTCATTCATGCTCGGCATAAAATGTTGTTTGCCGTTGACTACCAGCTAAAGGGAAGTCAGCTGTTTGCTAGTTGTGTGATTAAGACTTTTTGGTTTGGCTTAGGGTTTAATTAAACGCCTCTTAAAACGTATTTCTCATGTTGTACAAACTGTCCTCTATCCCTCTCTTTATTGTCACATAGCGGTGTGCCAGCTGACGAACAAAAGGAGCAGGGACACAGATGAGGTGGAAGCCTTCAACAGGTACGATGAGCGCCTGCTGGAGGACCTGGCTGTGTACTGCGGCCTGGCTCTGCAGTATGCTCAGGCTGTGCTGATCACTGAGGAGCGGAGGGCCAGTATAGAGGTCACACAGGAGGTGGGTAACCCAGTTGTTCTGCACACCTTTTGAGCTCGCAGCCAAGTAAACCCGTTCAGGTGTTTGCAACTTAAAATGTTCTCTCTTCTCACAGGTTCTCGCTTACCACATCACCGCAGCAGAGCAGGAAATCCAAGCATTGCAGGTGATTCTTAACTTTCTTTGATAGAAATGAACACTTTCTATAAATCCAGTCCAGCGTATTATTCAGAAGACCTGCAATCCATGGCTTTTTTGCAATCTGTTTTCAGGAAGCCACTATTCCTTCGGTTGAATCACTGCATATTCTAAACTTCCATTTCTCGGAGTTTGGTCTGTCAGAAGACCGGACCACTCAGGCCGCCATTCGTATGTTTCTGGACCTCAATTTGGTGCAGGACTTTAACATTGATTACAAGGTAACTGATGATAGAGAGTATCCAAATGAGCCTCTATGAAAATGGTTTAGATTTTCAATTATTTCTTCTACTTCTATGTCTGTTCTTCTACTTTCCTCCAGAGTCTCTGCCAGTGGGTGCTGACTGTGAAACGTGGTTACAGGAACAACGTGCCTTATCACAACTGGAACCATGCACTGAGCACTGCTCAAAGCATGTTTGCTATGCTCATGGCCACAGAACAACTCCAGGTTAGTTCATCCCTGTTTTTGCTCCTGTGCAAGTACAATGGGCAGCTGTGGCTCAGGAGATGGAGTGGTCATCCGCTAGTCAGAGGGTCAGTGGTTCAATCCTCGACCTCTATGGTCAGCATGTAAAAGTGTCCTGGAGCAAGATACTGAACCCCAAATTGCTCCCAATGGCATGGCCAACAGAGTGTGAGTGGTTATCTCTGATGAGCATGTGGCACCTTGCATGGTACCCTCTCACTCTGTGTGAATGGGTGAATGCTGATGTGTTGTAAAGTGCTTTGAGCGATCGCAAAGATTGGAAAAGTGCTATATAAATGCAGTCCATTTACAATAGCTGTCACTACCGAAACTTATATGTAGCCAAACTAGCATATTGGCTAAATGTTTTTCAAAAAGTGGCAATAATTTAGGTATTTCTCATGGCTGATTTAAATACAGTTAAGAAAATGTACGCATGAGGTGACAAAGGTCTTGAAAATTGTATGCATTTCGGTGACAATCGACTATGTGGAGCTGTCATCTCTTGACAGTCGCCCCATGTGGATGAATTTATACTGAGTGTCATCTGTTTTTTGTTCTTAAGTTAAGCTAAGTTATAATGTTGCAAGGAGTGCAGGGTTTCTCCAGTACAGAGCACTCTTACTTATTCAAAAGAGGATTCATTTCAGACTTGCCCAAAAACCTCTTAACTGCTTCCCATAGGGATCACACACCAGCCTAAATCTCCACTTAAGTGTCTCACTTATTACAGTCTCTCTCTCTTTACATCATTAATAGGAACATTTTATCATAGTGTTGTGAAACTGTCCACCTAATCCTGTTTTGCATATTGAATGTTATAGTGGGTTGTTGTAGTAGTTAAGAGTGGGAATGACAATAAGTTGACAGTAAACTGTGGCGTTTGATTTGCAGGTATTCATGCAAGTGTTCTTCATTGAAGTGTTAAAAGCTGTAGCTCTTTATTCGTGAGTTTGGTGGTGGTGAAAGGTGCAACATAAATTTGCTTTTCTACACTAACTACAGAATCTCTGTTAAAAAGAAATGTTGTCCTTGATTCAAGAGCCTTGAGGTTGTACACAAAACACAAAATGTGCACGAGTGCCTTCCTTCCTTGACTGGACTATTTCAATGTTAAAACTGTTAAAAAACTGTTAAAAAACTTTCTTTACTCTCTCTCTCTCTCTCTCTCTCTCTCTCTCTCTCTCTCTCTCTCTC
>CALSBV010012195.1:9058953-9076651 GCA_943590825.1 Bovichtus diacanthus | reverse complement strand
CTCTCTCTCTCTCTCTCTCTCTCTCTCTCTCTCTCTCTCTCTCTCTCTCTCTCTCTCTCTCTCTCTGTCCATCTCTTTCTGTTTGTATTTCAGACTATTTTTTCCCGTCTGGAGATCTTAGCACTGATGATAGCCTCTCTGAATCATGATATTGACCACAGAGGAGTCAGTAACTCGTACATAGAAAGGTAAACACTACTTTCCCTTCTTTCAAGTTCAGTTAATTCTCTATGTAAAAAGTAGTCTTACCTATGGCTATGTATATTTTTAATTGATATATATTTATCCAGTTTTACTGGTTATGCTTTCAATTGTCAGTCACTGCCTTCTTGTATTCAGCCAATATATATATATTTTCTCTCTCTCTCTCTCTCTCTCTCTCTCTCTCTCTCTCTCTCTCTCTCCCTCTCTCTCTCTCTCTCAGGAGTCAACAGCCTTTAGCTCAGCTATATGGACACTCTTCCCTTGAAAACCACCACTACAACCTGTGCATCTTCATCCTAAACAACACTGTAAGACCTCATCCTTCCATCTTTTTTATTCATTTTGACCCACCTCTTTTTCTCGACCTATGAGTCACCTGTGTATGCACACAATCTTTTCCCGTTTTATTATATCCAACCACTTGTAAACCCTAATATACTACTGTCTGTAGTATAGACTGTCTCCAGTCTCTATGTGTCATAGCAAAGGTTTTAAAATACATTCTATAAAAATACATTAAAATGTAATGCAATTAGTTGAATGATAAACTGTATACTATTTGATATTTGTTATAAATATTGATTGTTTGTATAGAATTTCAATACTTGGAATATCGTCTGATTGCTAGACAAATTAAAAATGTGATTCTTGTGTTTCTTCAAAAACGATGTAGTATTGCGTATCCTGAAAAGATGTCGGCAGATATTCTCCTGGAGAAATGCTGCAAAATCTCACACAATCTTTGTTCTCATGACAGACCGCTTGTTTTCACATCTTGAGATTTCGCTGAACTTTAAAGTGTGCTTTGTAAATTAAATTCATTGTTATTATCATTATTATTATTATCATTATTATTATTATTGACTGCCGCTGCATACAGTATATCTGGTGGTCACTGAGTCAAAGTCTTCACTTTACTTCACTCTCTTACTAAGTCGCTGTGTCTCCCGTCCTCCCCCAGGGGAATCAGATTCTCAGCGGCCTCTCTGCAGAGGACCACAGAGCTCTACTACACATGCTGAAAAGGGCAATCCTTGCAACTGACCTGAACGTCTACATGGAGTATGTTAAAAACAGAAAATGTCAAATAGCTTGAATAGGTTGAAGCATTGTGACCCTTTTAATGCTTGTCTTTTGTAGGAGAAGAAAAGAGTTCTTTACTCTTGCCAAGGATAGCAGTGTGAGCTGGAAGAGTGAGAATAAAAGAGACTTACTGAGGTGAGAAACAAATAGCTTAGAATCAGGGATATATGATAATAATATATATGATGGGCAAGGGGCTGTTCCTTTAAGATATTAAGTTTAGTAAGCCATTCATGCTTTTATCTTCTCAAGACTACTGGTTTTTTAAATATGACATCACTTCCCCTCACGCTGGCTTGTATCCATTGGCTCCCTGTTTGTTTTAGAATTTAAGGTTTTATTGAATTTTTTAAAGGCCGTCTGGGTCTATTCCCAAGCTACATAGCAGAACTGTTGACCCCATGTGAGCCTTAGATCCTCAGGTACGGCCCTTCTGCTCCAAAGTCTTAAATCAAGGCTCGCTGAATCAGCAATCTTTTTTCTTTTTCTTTGTATTTATTTATTGTTTTTATCTATGGTATTGTTTTATCCTTCATCAACATTTATCTTCTCTTTACTATGTCTTTGCGTCCTCTGTCTTTATGTTTACATTTGACCTTAATGTTGTCTTGGCTTTTGTTTGGCCTCACTGTTTGAGTTTGAGTTGTGTATCTCTGTTTTGCTTTGTCTGTCAAAGTACTTTGTAAACTCGTTTTTTAAAAGGGGCTATATAAATACAATTATTATCATTTTTTAATTCACCCCACAGGTCGATGTTGATGACAGCTAGTGACCTCTCTGCTATCACAAAGCCTTGGCCTGAACAAAAACGGGTACGTCTCATAAAAGAGTTTTTTTCTGAACACTTCCCACTTTATCTTCATCATTCATTCATTTTGAGTTAATCCCAACCCTGACCTCACTCATCCTCCAAAACAGATTGCCAACTTGGTTACCATGGAGTTCTTTGCACAAGGGGACAAAGAGAAAAAAGAGTTCAAAATCAAACCCATTGTAAGTCTTACTAGTAGGATTTTGTTTTGTTACATTTTTTTTAAATCAGTGTAATTTATCATAACTATCAAATATGTTTTCACACTCTTCTTTTTGGTAAAATAAGAATCACGTTAGTAACAA
Source organism: Bovichtus diacanthus (assembly GCA_943590825.1). Taxonomy (NCBI): domain Eukaryota; kingdom Metazoa; phylum Chordata; class Actinopteri; order Perciformes; family Bovichtidae; genus Bovichtus; species Bovichtus diacanthus. The sequence goes on along the minus strand of CALSBV010012195.1, from coordinate 9,074,248 downwards.
AATGTTTTTTTTCCCTCCCTAATGCAGCCTTTTTTTCATGTTGAAGAGTCCTTCAGGCATGTTTTTTTGTCCTAGTTAAATTTCTCATTGTTGAACTTATGTAACTTAAGGTTGTTTTTAAAAAAAGCATCACACCTACCTAGCTCAACACAAACCTTCTTTTTGCTATTAAAACACATTGATTTGTGTTTCTTTCAAGGGGAATGTCTTAGGTAATGGTACTTTAGTCACAGTGGCATCATGGGTCATTTCTTATGCAATATTTTACTGCCCAATAATATGTTGAACCACTACAATTGATCTGGCCTATATAAATAGTCCTATTTTAACAGCCAGTTTACACTCTTTTCTCACCAGGACATCATGAACAGGGAAAACAGCACTCGGCTGCCATACATGCAAGTTGAATACATTGATGACATCTGCTATCCACTGTACAAGGTATGCTATATCTGCAGGTGTTGCATGTGTGTTTACTTCTGCATGTGGCACAATGCATGCATATATGTGCATGTTTGTAAGCAAAAGAAAACCACCACATTGTCTTTAATGCTGTTCTATTCTCTTATCCTCTAATGTCCACTGTTCCATTACTCCAAACATCACACTGTCTATCTCTGCCTTCCTCAGGCTGTATCAAGACTGTTTGACACCTGCTCCCCACTGCTAAACGGTTGTAAGAAGAACAGAGAACACTGGATGCATCTGGCTGGGGAAGCAGAGGAAGGAGACTGTGAAAATAGTGGTTGTGTCACCCTGCAAACACATGAAAACAATGAGGAAGAGACGCAGACAGAAGAATAGAGCACTGGACTGAGGATGAAGACACAAAAGGAATTTTACCCACCTGTTTGTCCTCCATCCTCTCTTGGACACATCTTGAGTAAATATCAGCGTAGTGCCACATCGGAACTTTTGACTTCTTAATGTGTTAATATACAACATACAACAATCTCGACACATATAAGCAATGCTGTTGTCCAGTTGTTAAACACCTGACTGAGAACATATTGTGTAGCAAGGCCAATGTCAAACCCGGTCTCACATAAATGACTTTCATCTTTTACATTATTTTTAAAGAATTGAAGCTACACAAGCTGAGAAAATAGCCTAATCATTTCCATACTATATGTATTTGTTTGTCATGTAAAGCATTACTGTATAGTTGCAATTCCTTATGTGCAGACCTTTTTGGCCAAGTAGACACCAAAACTATCTGTGGCTGCACAGAATGATCCCTCGTGTACATTATTGCATGTGATCCTGAAACCAGTGTTGTTTATAAAGCCTTATACGTTTATCAATTTGTATCACCACTGAATATTAGATACCTTCTCTGTTTTCTGAATTTCGGAGCATTCTATGCCTACTTGGCGCGAATAGTAATTAGTACATTTTTAATTCAAATGATCAAATTATAATGAATAAATGTAGTCTTTGTGCCAGAAAAGCCAAGAGCATTATCTATAAATGCACTCTTGTACTGATTTTGTTGCACACATCACCATGTCCTTTGTGGCCGATACTTGAAAGCCTTCCAAATGACGTGACAGAGAAAACTCTACAGACTCTCAGTTAACTTGACTGTAATTGAAATATGGCTATATTTTTAGCTGTATGGATGGGTCGATTAGTATCAACCTCCAATGTAAGCTCAGCAACCCATTTGTGACATTGTGTTCGGGACTGTAGTTACCAAGCCCAGCCTCTGGGGGGCAGTGATGCGCTTTAACTGACGCGGCGCTGTTGCTGCCGATTCCGACCCGCAGAAGAAGACGCCGACGGAGAGACAAGAGAGGAAGAAAATGACAGGGCGCGCAAAAAGAAAACCCAAATCCAGTCAGGTAATATAACAATGTCTTTGACCCGCTCTCTTGGGCTGCAGAGATGTCCGTTCCAAAGGCGGTTGCACGTGGCAAGGAGCTGTGCTGCGCGTGGTTTTTAATGGCGACAAAGCAACTTCTGTTGAACGCTATGGGCAGAACTGTTTGGCACGCTGTCTGCAGCGGTCAGACGACAACATGGCAGCAGCACCGCCGTTGCCTGGTACTGCAGAGCTGCTTGTTCAGTGGCGTTCACGGCCAGCTGCACACCCGTTTACCACATAACGTTTCGATGTCCGTTGCATTACACAAATCAGCAGCGCTGGGTCATGGAGCACAACAGAGCGCTTTGGCTTGGTAACGTGTGTAGGCTAGTCTGCTGTTTGGAAACGCGCGTGTGTCTGTGTGTATGTGTGGATTTGATCCGTGGTTTGATCCCACAAAGGACATAAATCAGTGCCCTCAGTGCTAACATTGGTTGGCAAAGGTTTAGAGTCCTCACCTTGTGTAAGAGGCTCTCCACATCTCCCAGTGTGGCGGGCACCACATGCAGATGAGTGAACACTTAATAAGGTGCGAGGGGGACCATATGCAATGCAGTTCAGTCAACAACCCTGCATTGAATCCTGCCTCGAGAGGTTATAAAGATCACTTTTTGTTGGATCTGTTTGTTTTCAGTTGTGTCGATTCACATTGATGGTCATTTTTGTGAATGCTGTTGAGTTTGATTGTGCTATACTGAGGTGTTTCATTTGGAAGAAAAAAAAAACAAAACACGTTTTTCTTATTTAAGAAATATTTTTAAAAACACAATCCTCCCTATTAACAACCCCCTTAACAATAAGACTTGCCATCAACTAGCAGGAACATGTGTATGTAGCTATACTGGTGTGTGAACCCTCTTAAGGTAGTGTTCTTACCCCTGCAGGAGCTGATCCTGAAACTCGATACACAAAGGGATAACAAGTGATTAACCAAATTGAGTGAAGGTCATACTCCCCAGTGGTCTTACTGGGACAGATGATAGTGTTATTGCAGGGCTGTTGTATTGAAATACATTCTGTGCAGCTTGGTGTACCAAATAAACTGGCAACTCTGTGTGTAACGTCATAGTTGTTTTTCCTACAATACATTTCTTTAGGAATCGGTTACAGGCAATGGTGAGTTGAAGAAAGCCCGTGCTGATGAATCCAAAGCCGCGCCATTGTCAAAGGTGGATTCAGAGCAACGCGATGAGATGGTGCAACTGTACAAGCTTCAAATGCCAGACGATCTGTACCACTTCTGGGACTTCTGCAAGGAGCTTTGTCCTGACAGCCCCCGTGGTATGCTCTTTACACTAACTGTGTGTTGGTTATAAGTGCTGCCAGTCCGTGGTAGTCTTCTAAACGGCTTTGCTGTTTTGACAAACCATATTAGAGTCGAAACATTCTAGAAAATCCTCATTTCAAGTTTCCACTTCCGAAAGCGACATCTGAAAACTTCAGATTTTATGTGACCAACAGTCGGACAATGTATTAAAGATGAGATAAAGATAAGGAAGGAACATAGAAAAACATGAACTCTCAAAATGTGAGGTGAAACCAGACAGCTATGAAATATTTCCAGTTTAATAATCCATAAGGGTGTTGCAATTGTTAATTTTTCTCTTCTCCAAAGTTATGCTGTTCTTCATTGTTCAGCAAGATGATAACCATCTTAAGGATTTTCAACATAATCACATGTCTTCACACATAGCATTTAAAAAAATAAATAAATAAAAAAAATAAATAATTGGAATTGGAAATCGCCTATAAAGGACAAAGTCGAAGACATTGCACACTACCCAAAGCTTTTAGCTTAAAACTTGAATTCACAGAGAACATTTTGAGCCGCTTCTCAGGGGCATGTGCTGGATGTTCTCCGTCTTTGTCCCATGTGACTGATTTCCTGTGCAAATATACAACTGGATGCTTTGTGTTTTGTAAGATAAAACCAAGGTAAAGGGAAGAATAAAAGAATAGAGACTGGAAGAATTTGAGCTTTCTTTGGTTTTATATATTGTATTCTCCTTTTCCACAAAAATGTAGAAAAGAAAACGGTGTGTATATATACAAGATATATCAATATAAGTATAAAAACTATCCATAAAAGCCTAATTTGTTGCAAGTGCACTCAAGTGTTCTGTATCAATATATTGTTTGTTTTTTTATTCATCCTAATCTATATAGGTGCACTGAAAGACGCACTGGGTTTGCAGCTGGTTGGTCCCTTTGACATCCTGGCAGGAGCCCACAAAAACGCCAAGAATCCTCAGCCTAACTTCCACCTTCACTGGAGGTATTTATACGACCCACCAGAGTTTCAGACCATCCTTCTGGGGAGTGAAGACCGACAGCTTCACATCGGCTACTACAGGTATAGAACGCACAACTTGTTGCCATCTAAAGTCTGTGAAGGTTTTAGATCTGTGCTGAGTCAGCGTAATTGCTTTTTATGACGAGGCTTTTGCTTCCAGGACAGAGACTTTGACTTAGCCTTCTCACAGTTACTGTACTCGGTACAGAGAAAGAACACAATCTAGCTAGTGAGAGGTAGATGATGCAGAAACAGTGATAACTATATCTAAATGAGCACGGTTCGTTCTGCTTTACTAAATGTTATTGTTCCTAAAATCCACCAGGGACACTCCAGACTCCCTCCCTGCGTTTGTTGGGGAAAATGAAGCCAAGAAAGGCTGCACTATCGCACAGATGGGGGACAATGTTTTTGCCGCTGTCTTGTGAGTACTAACCACCATCTATTCGCCATACAGAAACATTTCCTATACTTGTGATGACTTAAAGAAAGTTTGAATTTCAAAATGACAGAAACCATAGAATGTATCCCATAAAGTATGAGCTCTGAGTCATTAGAAGAAGAAAAAAAAAAAAAAAGAAGTGGACATTTTATCCATCTGGGATTGGCTGTTACGTTTAAATTGTGTCGCGCATGATTAAATTGCAACAAGTTAAGCACACTGATCAAGCACATTTAATTCTGTTACACATGAATATATGTCAGCCACACAAAACTCTGTCAAACACTTATTGCTTGCTCAGATCAGTGTCTTTCTACTTCCGTACATGTCATCTTCCCAACTGTTGATCGCTTTGTTCCCTCCTCCATCAGCCTGTATCTGTTGAGGAGGAGGAAAGAGAGAGGCAGCAAGAAAGCAGGGGGAGAAGCTTTGGAAAGCTTGGAGGCACAGCTGAGAGACAGGGCAGAGACGCTGGGCTTGTCTCTCGAGCAGAAGACCAAAGGCATGAAGCAGAGGGACAAGAAGGTAACTTGCACAATGGAGCAAACTGTGTTTTTTAATCTACGGTCTATTGCTTTAAGAACTAACTAGCAACACTCCTAATTTCCACCTCGTACGTTGCTCTGTTGCTAGGACTGTACATTCAAACTAATGCAGCGTATCAATTTAATACTATGTACAGTAGCACACCTACAGGTTGTACCCCTCGCATTTGGAATCCATATTGGTTTCAAGGAACCTCCTTGGTGTAGTCAAAGTGGATAAACGTATTACGTTTTAGGACACATTGCCAACACCACCACGTCACACAACATCATTTCACAAAAATGTGGGTGAATCATTTTAAAGTGGTTGCAGCCAAATTATTATTTGTATTCAAAACAAACAAAAAAGATTGTGATTGACTAAAGTGTCGTGATCCAAGTTGACACCGGCAGGTAATCTCTTAACCTCTGGTTACACCATAGGTGGTCACCAAGACGTTCCACGGTGCCGGCATCGTCGTACCTGTAGACAAGAATGACGTAGGCTACAGAGAACTACCAGAAACAGATGGTGAGCTTATAAACTGTATATATAGTAATACAAATTGACGTTTTTGAGACTTAAAACATTAAAGTGTATAATTCCAGGTATGTAACCTATGAGTGATTATTTGATACATATTTTTCTCTCCTCTATATATCCAGCCGGTCTCAAGAAGATACTCAGGGCTATTGCTGAAGCCCGGAATGATGAAGAGCGCGTCAAAGCCTTTGGACCTCTCCAGGAGATGGTCACGTTTGTGCAGTTTGCCAACGATGAGTGTGACTACGGCATGGGATATGAACTAGGAATGGACCTCTTCTGTTACGGATCCCATGTGAGTCTGATAAAGTGATGCATAAAAGCCCTTTGACACTCACAATCAGAGATTCGACTTTATTGCACCCACAGCCTTTCTGCTTCCTGACCATTTTCTTACATATACCGTATGAAAATATTCAAACAACAACTAATATACGGTTACTTTCTTGCTTGCTTTCTGCGCAGTGCTTCCTCAGCGTCTTGTGAGATTGTTTCAGGTGCACCTGGGTTTGCAGGAGTTAAGTTAAAACTCGTCACAAAGCATTGCCTAATAGCTTTGTTAGGGTTCAGTATTCTTCCAATGGGTCTCAGGATAAATGAGTGTGGCAAGGTCAGATTTAAAAGGATATGGCAGATGGAGAAACGCATTTCTGCCACGCAAATTTCTATGATTTTTTAGGGATTTAAAAGCCCAAATGTTTTTGTTGCCACTGCTCTAGGCCATGTAAAGGCTTGAATGTTGAAAAACCACGAACATTGTAGTTGAAAGAAATGCATTATTAATCTTTGGTTTTATGACTCTCCCCAGTATTTCCACAAGGTTATCAGGCAACTTCTGCCCATGGCCTACAGCCTCCTCAAAAGGAATTTGTTTGGGGAAATTGTGGAGGCCCACCTCTCCAGCCGCAGCCACGACAACCTGGACCAACTCTCCGCACATTAAAAAAAAAAGACTCAGAACTACACATTTCAGCTCTAGCTCTTTATAAGCTTTTTTTCCCACCATGTGTCCTTGTCCTCTGTTGTTTGTTATTATTGTTAATGTTTCTTGGTGGTTTTTCAGTTTTTCTGGTGTTCATTGATTGGAACCAGTTCAATGATAATCTTGTCCGTAAAAGTTAGATGTCTAATAAAGTATTTTTTTATAATATTACTTGTCCGATTGTTGTATTCAAAGTGTATACTCTACCTTTTCATTTTTAGATTTGGATCATCTTATAAAACATGGCTTTGTCAGACAGTATTGTGTTTTGAGTTATACCATGTAGTGGAAACAGAGGGCAGTATTGCATTAAAAAAAATTTTTTAAAAAAAAGCAAGCATCTTCACATGTGCTTGTGAAACATTCCTACCATACAGGTTAAGTCGTCATGTCTTATAGTAATATTCAGTCTTTCCTTGATCTGGTTACTTGTGATGTGGTACTTAAAATGGAACTGCTATTTCTAGAGTCATGTTGTATGAAAAAGGGAAACTGCAATAGCATAATTAGCAATGAATTCCATCATACAGGACCCTCCGGGGCATGGCCAGATTAACTTGTTTGCGGGCCCATTGGTGTTGATGTGAACTGGATGCCTTCCAGTTCACATCAAGTGCACACACACAAACCTCACTATAGATGGCCCCAGATTTTGATGAAACACAACTTTAGGCGAATGCAACACAGACCCCTCTAAGTTATAAAACAGGGCCTAAAGACTACATAATAATGGAGGACCCACTGGATATTTTACTTTAGTGGTACACTTTTGTAAGGTATTAAATTAGCAACTGGCACACAGAGAACCAAGGGCATTTGGGGTCCCTAGAGTTTCTGGCCCTTGGCCAGTTGCCCTCTTTGCCTGTTTGGTAATCTAGCCTTGCCCAGGAAGTCTCTGAGGATGACTAGCAAAACCAGGTGGTATGATAAAGTCTTTGCAGCTAATAGTCCTGTGCTAACCATTGAAATGTATGTCTTTCTTGACCAAATCGAAGAATGACTAAAGACAGATTATATGTTATACTGCCGTCCAAAGTGATTGCTTTCTGTTGCTATTTTCTAAGGCTACGTTTCAAAATGTGGCCTCTGTTCTCTGTGCTTCACTCAGTGATTCATGACCATTAAGTCATATATGTTTTATTTGGTTTTGGATGCCTACTGATGCAGTTTGGTGCCGTCTTACACCAGACATATTACAGTACATCTCCAAAATGAAACCATTACAGTGGCAGAAGACCCAAAGTAGTCATGGCTGGTGGGGCCAACCACTATGAAATTGCCTGCATCTACCTATTTCTAACAGCCATAACAGCCTAATTATATATTTTTTTACTTTGCAATTTAAAGAGAAGGTAAATTAAAATAACGTCTGACTTGCAATAATGTTATTTCACTGTCAACCTCACTGAAGTCTTGAAAGAACAGTGACACGTTTGTGTGTCTGTTTAACATGATTTATTACACCCTTTCTTTTCCTCCTCGCCCTCCTCCAAACGAGTCCTGCCTGCTATTTTTTTTTTTTTTTATGTATACAAGACATTGTTATTGATTTTGCCCTGTCAACCTCCATTAAATGTGTAGCACAGTGAGGATACACAGGCCACGGTGGGGGCGTAAGAAAACTAAGACGGAGCTCACATTATGTAAGCCCAGCCCAATGTGCCTGGGGCTTTGATGATTTCATATTTGTGCAAACAATCTTACAGTTTTCATTTAATCATGGACCACACTGTTAACTTGCTGCTGCAGAAGCACCCGACGGGGGGGGGGGGGGGTTGACAAAAAGCAAAACAGGAGCGCACTGCTGCTTCTTGGTGCATTCATGTGCCATTAGTAGAAAATGCCGTAGTCATAAAATGTTTTTGTTATAGGTCTGCTTTTTGTTACAGGGGTCAATTGACGCAGAGCATTTTTTTTCTCAGTGGTATTGAAACAATCGGAAATGTGCTGTGGCAGTGTGATCGCTGTTTTAAGTGGTGTAGTATGTTAAAAAATAACACGACTAAACGAAGACGAAAAGTAAACACATAGGCATGCTATTAATCTAATTAGTCCCATACCATAAACCAATCATACCATCATTTCAAATGACTTCTACTATTGCTCCTCACTCCGTACAGGTCGTATTTCACCAACTGTGGTGTCGGAAAAATTAAATTTTTCTTCTGATCGATTAACCTCATCAAGATGCGCATGCGAAGTTCCCGACTGTCCCTGAAGGTATCATAGATCCTGCGGAGTTTCGGGGAAGCGCATCTGAGGCGCGTTCACATCTCCACACACATACACACACACGCAGCCAGGCTACAGCAACACACCGGCAGCATCCCTGGACGGAGGGAGCGCTCGTTTTTTGCTTTCACATTCTGGAAGAATCACTGTATTGTATTTTGTCACGTTTCATAACAGACTGTGTGTTACGCCACAGAAATGATCCCGGGCCCTGCCGAGCCTTGTGGACTCTAAGGCCCGCACAAATCCACCTTGCACCGGCAAAAGGACCCCCCAGCAGCAGCCAGCCCGAGACAGGATGTCAAGCAGCCCTGAAGGAAGTCTCTCCAGGGGAGGCAGCTCCGACCGTGACTTGAAAATGGCCTCTTCGAGCAACACGTCCCCGGAGGGTGGACCTCCACCACCGCTGCACCAGAACCGTATACGGCAGGTGGGTGTCTGTCCGCAGCCTGCTCTTCTGCATTGACTGGCCCAGTCAGCCGTGTAAAGAGCAGCCCAAACCGCTGCTGATGCTGTGCGCTTAGGGAGAGCAGGCAAAAGGCGTTGCCGTGCTCTCTGAGCACCTCGGCGCTCGTGATCTGACAGATTTTTCTCAGATGTTGCAAGTGTGTTTGAATTGGCCACTAATAGGAGCAAACATCTCAGGCAGAGAAAAATAGCATCCGTTTTGATAAGTGACTTGGAGTCAGGGGAGTGTGACGATACCAAAATAGGCCAGTTGTTATGGCCGTCAAAATAAACACCACCACACTTGCTCTGTCTCCACTAGTCACTATTTCAAGCTGCAGTGAGCAATGTTTACAACTTCACTGGAGGATTACTGTTCACATGGACCATGTTATGCTTTACTGGTCAGAGGGTGAGCATCCCTGATAGGGACTTCTGAAGGAGTTGTTCAATGTACCCTATACGCAAAAAAAAAAAAAAAAGAACAGGCTATGGCGCGTAGTTTATCTGAGTACTGTGCTCTATGTGTTCTCACATATTCGCCACACACTGTATACAAAGTCTACTACTTTAGCATAACGCATTGCTGGGTAAAGTGTGTGTGCGTGTGTGTGTGTGTGTGTGTGCGTACGTGTGTGTGCGTGTGCGCGTTCTCCCTCAGGCCAGTCCTGGGTTGGGCTGTTTTGCCAGTAAGTCTTTCTGTCCTTGTGGACTGAAATTGTGGCATTACTAAGCCTCTTGTTCTTCTTCCTCCTCCCCTCTCCTTTCCTCAACAACACAGCTTCATCACATACATGTCTTGCTGAGACTGTGTCATAAACAAGAACATGAACGTTACCATCGAGGTCTGATCGTGTAATGTTTGTTTATTCAGTGAAAGTGAGTCAGGAGATGGTAGATGGTTGTTTCCTGTCTTAGTGCACTCTCAGGCTAATGTGATTTCAGTAATGGACTGTAGTGCTATGTACACACACAACTACACACACACACACATAGACACACACTTTAGTGTCTTCTTTTAGGGTGGGGCCAGTTAGCTCACATATTCATATGCAGTCTGGAGTTGTATTTTCAGCATTGAGAAATCTTAAACAGGTGTCGGTGTGTCCATGGTTAAGTGAACATACAACGGAGGGAATCTGAATACTAATTTCCTTCGGTTGTTTTCTTTTCTTTTTTAAATACACAGAAAGAAGATGAGCTGATTAGTCATAGATCTCTGAAGTATAGAACTTGAGCTCAACGTGTGCATGTGTGTCTGTTTATCCTCTCCTTTTTTACCCCAAAATAAACGTTTTATTACTGGATTTAAGTATCCAGGCGTTTTTTGGAGACTAAACTGGTGAAAGAAGTCACTCCTAAAGCCAATCTTTGCGCACAACTGTTACCTCAACTGAGATCTGTATCCACATGTAGGCAGGTCCTACAGCATCTCTTAAGTACATACCAGTGTGTACTTCCATCAGCTGATCTCGGATAAGCACGTCTCCTCAGTCGTGAGCTTCTCTTTGGCAGCTTTTGACATGGGAGCACAGTTGCACTTTAGCTTGAAGGCATCCTATTTACCCCTTAAATTAAAGCTTTTTTTTTTGGGTCGCGTTACACATTTCACATTTCATGTAGTCATTTCAGTCATTGTTAATATGAAAACTATTGATTAACAGAGCTTTAAAGGTATTTTTTTTTGATAGCTAATGTTAAATGTGTCCGCCTTTTTTATAAGCTAATGGTAGCGATTGTACTCCAAAAGGTACAGTTTATCTACCTTCTTCTCAGTAGTTGCATCTAGCCCTGTAGATTTGTTGAACACCATAGAAAGCGTCAGCAGAAATGTATTTCCAGAAACAATAACCTGGTTTCTTAGGATAATCCACAAACCTTGCTATAGATAGTTTTTACTGTTTCCTACCTTTTGACAGAAAATACCTAACAATGAAAATTATCCACAGCAATGTCTCTGAATGAGTAAACAGGATGGTGTTGCCTCAAAATGCTGCAAATAACTATATGTATGGATGCCAATTGAGGTTAAGTAGAAAGTGGAATTGATTCTGTAAACTGGTTGAGGCTCTGTGATGGATTTGAAAGACGTGAATTGATAGGTGAAATGCAGCTATACCTGATGAAACGTATTGTTGAGTTCAATACAGCAAGAACAGATCTACGCATGCGAGGCGAAAAGAGAAAAACGACAAAGGGACACAGCGTGATGTGAGGCTCTTACTCGCCGGTCTAAAAATACTGCCTGTCTCTCTCGTGATTGTCCCGGAGAAACATAGCTTCTTCTGCGCCAAGTGGCTGTGTGTCCATGTCTGTGTGCTCACTGAACCTGTGTCACTGGGCATTTGCACTCTTACACTTACGCTCTAGGCTGCTGCTGAGCGATTGCTTCCCGCAGACTACTTTCCCCTCTATCTGAACAATAAAGAGACTGCGTCATTATTCGTCAACCCTCTGCCTGTGCCAGTTCACTTTCCTGTGGTTGAATAGTGGATACTAAGAGAGCTCAGTTTGCAGAGATTATTCAGATCTGGATTTTTTTTTGTCCACTGCAGTTTGGCATTAGCAATTGAAATCTTTCAACCTCCAGACTCCAAATGTCTGTATTTGAAATGTTCTTGTTTTATATCCAGATCAGGATATAAAAAAGGAGGGAAACATATTTCCTCTCGGATTGCATTAGTTCTTTGGCGTATCATGCACGCGAGTATGTTTCCAATCAAAGTCTGCGGAAGATGCGGAGGAGGTCGGGGTGGATGGGTTAGTCAAAAAAAAAACGGGCTTTCACCCAGGAAACCGGTGTTTGTGTCCCTTGAGAAACAAGACGGTCAACGTCGACCTTTTTGAATTCATTTCCGTAGCTTAAATAACATAACAAACATACTTATTTTCAAGCCAAACCACAATCTTTTACTAAACATAACCAAATAGTTGTGTTGCCTTAACATGACCGAGTAGTTTTGTAGCGTTTTTGTTTTGTTTTGTTTCAATTTATAACGTTAACAACGTGTTTTTAAATCTGCGACCGTACTCCGGGAGACGATACGTTTCCCTCAAAACGTAATTGAGGATGTAGTTTAGTTTGTTTGTAATTGTGAGATGGTAAATGTTATTGTGTTGGAGACAGGGTTGATCTAGAGATGAATTGTTGTTAGGACTGGACAAATTTGACCTTTTTCACAGCCAGCTTTGTGTATCATCCCCTCTCTCCCTTCATTTTACAGCTTTTCCCGAAACCACATATCTTCCCCGCTTTCTATTTAGCTCGCCATCCATCTTCCCTCCTCCAGAGCTTCACTTCCTCTCACTGCCTTCAAACGGGGCTTTGACTCTTACCCTAGTTGTTTCCTTCTCGTCTTGGCTTCCATTCCTATTTATCTCTTGTTTCCTTCCAAAACACCTCCCTCCCTTCGCCCTGTCTGCCACACACTCCTTCCCAACATGGTCCCTACACTAAGATCCTGATGTGCCAGGAGGTCAGATTTCACTGCAGCCTTTGACATTTTCATCTCTTTCTTTTTCTTTTTTTTGCCTCTCTGTCTGTGTCTCTTCTGCCTCTCTGTATTTGCCTGCCTATCTGTCTATCTCTCTTTTTCCACTGGGAGTGGTATGATGGGATTCTGCAGGAAGGGAGTCCTAATGGAGCCGTGGCCTTCATTACATTACCTATGAACAGCTACAGCCACACACACACACGCACGCACGCACACGCACATAGCCAGAGCTGTCTTCCATTGCATGGTGTCCAACACAAATGTTTAACCAACTGGGGTCTCTGTGGGTGCAGTTATACATGGTGTATGTGTATGTACAAACCACCCAAACACACCTACACAAACAGCATTACAAAGCTGCATTTACCAGAGCCGTTAGAGCACTTCTGGTTATAAGTGACCACAAGGATCAACCAATCCAGTACCTCCACTGATGTTTACAAAAAGTCATTAAGAATGAATCATTGTTTCCTGTGAAATACTACCTGCTTGGTACTGAATTGTTGTCTACTTTAGTTAGGCGTGATTAAGCAAGATATGCATGTCCAGTACACTCTCTCTCTATATATATATATATATATATATAGCAACGTCATCTTCAGTAACACTTGATTGTTAGTTCAAGGCGTGTCACAATGTCTTAAGAAGCACTTTTGACAAAACAAAACCCACTGAGTAACATTTGTTGTTGGCATGCAGTCTTTGGTTTCTGATATAATCTAATCACTTTACAGGCAAGTTTGGTATAACTTAATAACTAACTTAAATGATTAGTTGATTATCAAAACTGTAGTTTTTTTTTTTACTGAATGACTCACTCAAATAATTGGCTAATCATTTCAGCTCTGTTGTTCTCTTCTTCAGGACTGCCTCGACAGATTACTGTCGTTGTCGGTTCATTTGCAGATTCTTTCCTCGATTTATTCAATTATTTGTTTGTCTATAAATTGTTTCTCAAATGTCTCGTTTTGTTCAATCAACCCTAAAGACATTCGATTATCAATGACATAAAACACAGAGAAGCAGCAGATCCTCACGTTTGAGGAGCTGGAACCAGGAATTTCTTGGCATTTCTGCTTAAAAAAGTAAATCTATAATTATCAAATGATCAAAATAATATGTTTCTGTTTATCGACTAATCCATTAATCAACTAATCATTTCAGCTATGATCTTCTCTCTAATGTTCGGGAACTACGTCTTGTACAAAGTTGACCTGAAGAATTGACAGAAATAGTCACATCCCACATGGATAAACTCACCTCAGAGAGTGACTATATTTGGCCTCCAAATACCAAGAAGCCCCTTTTGTGGACCGCCTATGATGCAACATACAAGCAGCAAGTCATATGATGTTATCTGTGGGTTTTATATGGGTTTCCATGTTATGTAATGGTGATAGGGTAGTGAGAAAAGCATTGGTATTTCTGTCGCGGATCCAAAATCCATATGGACCATCAGCATGTCTATATTTGGGTACAAACGGCAAACTGACACTGGGCTGTCGTTCTTGGCAGTCATGATACCTCATAACTAGGGGGTGGCCAAGTCATATCTGACACCCATCTCCCCCACTGCCCTATTTCACCCTGATGGATGTTTGAAGGGCAGAGATGGCATCACTTCATGAGTCATAGTTCGTCATCGTAATCAGCGCCATCGTGCTTTTCTTGTTTAGGTGAAGGCCTGTTAATCAAAAGAGCACAGACAAAGTCAAAAAGGGACAAACAAAACTGAATAGAAGATAGATCATTGAAATGCATCCTCAGGAAAGGAAGGATGTTGAAGGATTTTCTCTTGCATCCAGATGCATCCTTTGCCAGTCACGCTCTACAGAGGGCAGGTGTTTTTGGACTGGGGGCAGTGGGATGGATTTAGACGTTAATTATTCATTACGGCCTTATAACTCTGTTTCCCGTCAGAAAGAGGGAGAGAGAAGGGCGTGGTTGGTAATCAATGGACTTCTCAGAAGCTCAGCTCAAACACCTTCATGTCAACGTGCTCGCTCTCTCTCTCTCTCTCTCTCGCTCCACTCGCCATGTTTGTGTTGAGTAAGTGAAGGTTTTCTCACAGGAAAAGGCATCAAAGCTCTCCGCTGTGTTTTTGAGAATAGCGTGGCTCACAGACAAACAGACACACGTACGTTTATACCTGCAGAGCTGCAGACTGCTTTTTCCACATGCTGAGGAAGATGGTGCAATGCAATTTTTAACTACTGCAGTTGGACGATTAGAAGAGTGTAGTTCACCTTTTTAAACCACCTCAGTGCCTGTTTAATGCCCACACTCTCATGTTTTTAAACCAGGGATTTTTATGATGTCATCTTGTTTGTTTTTTTAGCTCAAATTAGAACAAAAAAAATTGAGATTGCTAATTAAATGTTTATACTTAAACTCACAGCTGTTCTATTTAGTCTGAATCATTTTCTCTCTCTCTCTCTCTCTCTCTCTCTCTCTCTCTCTCTCTCTCTCT
>CALSBV010012195.1:9024122-9050051 GCA_943590825.1 Bovichtus diacanthus | reverse complement strand
TGACATGCTTGAATGCATGTACAAGCTTACACACATACATACACACATTCTTGTAAGTCCAGTACTTGTACCCCTCCTGTAGGTATGTAGTTCATCAGTTTCTATGACCGTGACAGTGATACTGTATCTGATTACAAGTCTGATACTTCATCAAATTACTTTTTTCATGTTGCCATGGTCACATGTTTATGGCTCCACTATCAAGGCTTAATTTGTTTTTTTGTTTTTTTTTTCCCTGCCAATCGAATGCACCACACAGCGTTATGACCATCCTGACAGTGGTAATTGACATTCGCCCCAGATGTGATGGCGTTTGAACCTTAATGATATTTCAAGGAGATACCAATTTCCGCAACCACCACAGTGATAGCAGGCACTAGATGAGGATTCAAAAGCATCATGTTACCCGTGATGGGCGGCAGAATGGCTCTCAAGGAAATGACTGGATCAGAGTCATGTCAATGGAAAAGCACTCCACACAATTTACAGAACCATTATCTATAAGAGTACTGTCAGCATTGTTGTCAATAGAGTGAGAGCTGAGAGCAAAAAGATTCAGGAACTTCATATGTTTGTATCAAAATACAAATTTGATTACTGTGACTCAGTCGGCTATTTACGAATTCCAGCACAGTGTTGTGACTTGGATCAAATCATAACTGTTAATAGCAGCACAGGTCATGCTTATTGTTACAGTATTTTATCCACAATAGTTATTTCCTGTAATGTTATCAGATATTATCCAGGAAATGTTTCCTGAATTAATAACAATAATAGATCGAATAGATAGATAGTTATATCATGTCTTGACTTCAAACAAACTGTACATCTGAGAGGCGGCGGTAGACGCTGGAACGCCCATACAGGAATTTTGAGTGTTGCCCTCGGCGGTGTGTTCATTGCTAACTGACGAGTCAATTCCTAGAAAGCAGCAACAGGGTGGCGAGGGCCAGAGTCGGGCGCCAAGGGCAGAGGGCTGTCCACGTTAGTTAAAGAGAGGGAGAGAAAGAGATACTCTCCCTGTCTGACAAATCCACAGTGCAACTATTGCAGTGAGTGGGTGAGATAAATAATACACATTCATGGCCGATAACTTTAGGTCACAGTTTTTAGGCAGCGAGACTTTGCGAACACACAAGCGTGTTTTTGCATGTTTGTAATATAATATCTCTTCGTTTTTGGTTATCTGTGTTTGTGAGAGAGACTTTGTTCAATACAAGTGTGCCATTTGTTTGTGTGTGTTTGTGTGTTTGAGCTGTTTCGTTTCCATGTCCTCACAATTAAAGGCTAGATTTCCCCCTCTAATCTACCCAAATGTTAATCCTCGGTGAGTGATATTACTCTTTAATCTGCACGCATTTACATTATTTTCTCTTTTTTATTCTGTTCCATTCATCCCCTGTGACACGTTGGCCTAAAAAAAAAAATAAAAATACCGCACGTAAATGTGACCATTTGTTACCACGTGCGATTATAACAAAGGTCAATGGTCATAAGGGCGTAATATTAATCTGCATTGGACGGAGCTCAACAGCCTCCCTCCTGCCAGGGAGCACTACAAACTGCCAGGGATCACTGTGTTAGGCTGAACGTCCATTAGCTAAATGAAGCTTTCACTTACAGCTCAGAGAAAAAGGAGATTTAGATCAGTTTGCGTGACAGAGTGTGCGTATGCGTGAGTGTGTTGCAGGTTATGCTCGTCTCTCCTGGAATACCTAACGGTGGAATGGGATTGAAACTCTATAATGAGATTACATCCTTCTTGCTGTGTCAGTGAGCCCTCCATTTCCTTTGAGTATGTTCAAACCAAAGCACAGAACATATAGTGTCATATTTTGGAAGTCAGTTTCATCTCTCGCCTGTTGGAGCCGCGGTGAAAATAAACTGACTGACTGAGTAATGTGATTTATAATTTACTGGAGTGATGACATCAGAAGCATTGGCATTGCAACCTCACAAACCCGAGGAACATTTCTCAGAGAGCGTAACGAGCATCTTCCGCTCAGTATAACCACACCCATCTCATGGTGAAGTCCATGATAGTGCTAAAAGGATTAGTTCATTCATTTTTCAGCTAATCAACAAAGAAGTATTGACAACAATTTTGATGATTGATGATAAGTCATTTTTCAAGATATGACCATTTACTGGTTAAAGATTTTAAACGTTAGGATTTGGCGTTAAAAAAAATAAAAAAAAGTATCTTCTAATTCAAGGATATGCTGCTTATCTCTGTTCTATATAATCATAAATTACAATAGTTGGGTTTTGGGGAATTGTGACTAAATTACGCATTTGTTATTTGAAACAAACAGGTGTTGGTTAACTGCGACCAGGATGAAGAATGTCAATGATGTTGTTGAAATAACTCTATTGTCTCTTTTCAAAAAAGGGAAATACAAGTCATATTTTTCATTCCTTATGGATGTATTTTACAGAATAATACGTATGCCTTTTTGAGTAGTTTATTCTTGGACATGATGCTTGCTATCATGTTTAATATTTAAAGTCGCGCCATATATCTGTGACACTCTTGACCAGACATTCACTTAGATACTTTGGCCTCGGAGGAATTCCTTTTTCTTCCTAATGTGTGTGTGTGTGTGTGTGTGTGTGTGTGTGTGTGTGTGTGTGTGTGTGTGTGTGTGTGTGTGTGTGTGTGTGTGTGTGTGTGTGGTCTTACATACCCTCTATGACTGTGCAGAAACATGACACCCAATGGCAATGGGTGTTTGGCATTTGGCAACTCAGAGAGAGAGGAAGAGAGAGAGAGAATTTGAGTTTGTGCGTGTGCGCGCATGTGTGTGTGTGTGTGTGCGCGCATGTGTGTGTGTGTGTGCGCACGTGCGCGAGAGAAGGAAGGAGTCAATGATAGAGGTGTAAGCAGCATAACAACTCCTCTTTTACATCAGCGCCAAGAAGAGCTTTGTGAGCCAGGAGGAAGTTTTTCTCTGTAACCCATCTGACAGAGCCTGCGAGGGGGCAGAAGAAGGCAGACCCACAAGCTTGGATTTAAACAAGGGGGATAGAGGAGGGAGGCAGAGGAGCGCTGTTGATGGTCAGAGCTCCGTCAATCCAGTTTCAAGCCCCATTAAAGGAGGCGAAAGATAAAAAATGAGAAAAACGATCCTGAAGGATAAAAACGAGATCACGGTTTAAGAGACTCTCTAAGTTTCAGAGAGACACCACGCAGAATGGAAGAAGATGAGGATGAGGTGAATCATTCTTTTGTGCATATGTCTGTCTCAGAGGAAATATGTTTGTGCCTGCGTGTTGTATGAACACATGAGCTGCGATTGCCTGTCTGTGGGAAACCCTCTCCTCTCCTCCTCTTGTGCTGCTCCTAACCTGTAGCTCTGGTTGATGGAGCACAACCCTCTCATGTAAGGCTCACATCCAACCTGTCTGACGGGAAAATCGGCCATATTTTTTTTCCTAAATGATACAGCACAGAAATAACTACTAGAGTAGTAACAGTATGAAGTTGAAGACTTCAGCAACTTAACATTATACTCTAGGCTTCACAAACGTAGTAGGCATGCTTGTAATGAAATGAGCACCACTCAGTTATGCGCTAATCACTTTACCACACTTGTTTTCTTGAAGTCTTGTGTTGATGTTTTCTTTTTGGGTTTTTTTTCTCCAGAATGGTCTGAACGCACTACATCTGGCAGCAAAGGAGGGACACAAGGATTTAGTGGAGGAACTGATGGAGAGAGGAGCACCTGTTGACTCTCCCACCAAGGTGCATGCACATATTCATATTATGTTAGTTAGTTATTATGTTTTTAGCAACTTTTTCAGATACAAACATATCACAGTTTGATCTTTAACCATACATGGGGGAGGAGACGTGGAAAAAAGAAAAGAGGGAGAGATGATAGTGATAGCTGGGTGACAGAAAGAAAAAAAAGGGGGAGATGATGGGAAGGAATGCGCATGAATGTAAGTAATATGTAGTGGTGTCAGTTGTAAAGTGTCGACGTAAATTACTGCTTCTCTCTTGAACTATGAAACTTGATTCGCAATGGCGGTGGCCGACCTGCGGGTGATTTAAGAGGGATAACGTCACGTGAGAAGAGTTTCATTTCATAACTTTAGATATTCACAATAACCAGGCGTTCTCCAACAAGTCCAACATAAATACCTCATGGATTCCTCTTTTAATTTACATTGAAATTATAGCAAACATTTTGGTAACATTTTCCATGACGCCCATGTCTATCATAACATCATAATACTTCATAAGTGCTGGTCACTCATTGAGTTTGTTTTTGCAAGGACCATAGTGTATTATAATTCCCATAGTTTTAATGCATTATAATCGTTTTATAGTGCCATATAATGCATTACAATCATGTACTCTGCAGTAAAACCATATAATACATCATGTATGATGTTTATAATGCATTATAGACATGGGCTGGCAAAAAAAAAAAACGTCTGTGAGTGACCAGCAATTTCTGGAGTATCATGATACTTGATCATATATGTCGTTGTGATCATTCTTATAAAGCATTATGAATATTTATGAGTGCTTGTAACTATATTTATACAGTCCTATCAGCAGATTATATCGCATTTAGAAATATGTTTATAGTACATTATATAAATGGTAGTCACTGGTAGTAGTCAAAATTTTTTAAACGAGTTTTGTCCGGTCTTTAGCTTTGACAGAGGTCGCAGTGGAACATTATTAGATATTCAACCTTTACTGGAAGGAGACACACGGCTGGAAGTGAGACAAGCTTCCTCATGTGACTCTGTAGATGTCTAACGTGTCAGCTTTAACAGTAAACAGCCGGCAAAGAATCTTCCACCCTGCTGCCAATGACCTTGGAATGACATTAATTGAGCCTCTGATAATAATCAGTCAGTAAGTCCTGAACATATAAACAGATGTAAGACATGTATGTATAATCAATTCCCATAATTAGATTTTTAAGGAGTGGACATTTATAGATGTTTCTGTGTCCATCACACCTTTCAAGCAGCTCTAATCTTCAAGGCGTTTGTACACACACACACAGGATGCACACTTGGCAGGTGGCCGTAACCCTGTTTTTTTTTTCTTTTCTCTGCAGAAAGGAAACACTGCCCTTCATATTGCCGCATTGGCCGGACAAAAAGAAGTAGTCAGACTACTGGTGAAGAGAGGAGCGGATGTCAACTCTCAGTCACAGGTGAGAAACCTCTCAATGATCAAAAGCTGTTAAGTGACGCATGAAAACGTGCGTAAAACCGACGCCATGAATATGATCTTACATTATATGTGTGTGTGTGTGGACCGTATGCTACAGAATGGCTTCACTCCACTCTACATGGCAGCCCAGGAGAATCACTTGGAGGTAGTGCGATACATGTTGGAAAATGAAGGGAACCAAAGCATCGCAACAGAGGTAAATAATTGCCCCCCCCCCCCCCATTTCCCTTTCCTTTTCTCTAAATTGATTTGTATTCATTTGTCTTCTTTATCCGTCTCTCCTCCTCCAGGATGGCTTCACACCACTGGCCATCGCTCTCCAGCAGGGCCACAACTCAGTGGTCTCCCTGCTGTTGGAGCACGACACCAAGGGCAAGGTCCGCCTCCCGGCCCTGCACATCGCGGCCCGCAAAGACGACACAAAGTCCGCCGCGCTGCTGCTCCAGAACGACCACAACGCCGACGTCCAGTCTAAGGTGAGGGAGCGCGTCGGGGTGGGAAGAAATTGATGGAGGGAGGAGAAGGGCGGAGGAGGGGGGGGGGTGTCAGGCTGGAATGGAGCGACAGACGAAGGGAGAGTAGGAACAGAAAGCAGGGGGAGAGTGTAATTACAAAATGGGGGGGGGGGGCAGGAAGCAGGATTAAGTGTGTGATAATGCATCTGACTGAATGGATGATTTTTCATCTTGACAGTTTCATTAATTTTATCGATTAGTTGCCTGCCATTTAGGAACACGATAATATTAATGGACAGAGCGTCTCTCAGAATGGTTTCTTGTTTGCTTCCCGGTCCTTGCCTATTGTTTACTTATTTGTGTGACCATGTAAACATACCCTGTGTGTGTTTTAATGTGAATGTTGTGATGAGCCCCTTTTCCCTAAAAACCCTATATCCTATTCCCCCTTTCTCTCTCTCTCTCTCTCTCTCTCTCTCAATGCGTCCTAACCAGATGATGGTCAATAGAACCACGGAGGTATACAGACTCTCTCACCTCTTCATTTAATTCCTTTTTGTCACTTCTGACCGTCTCTTTCAGCTCTTTTGTCTGAACTTTCCCTCATATAGCGAGGACAGCATGTCAGACTTACGTACCATTAATATGAATGCATGCAGCTGACTAAGCTGTACTGTGTAGCGCTGCATGGCTTACAGTAAAATACATTGCGTTGTATTAATAGATCCCAGAGAATGTTAGTTTGTTACATTTTAATTATAGGTTATTTGTTTTCCATTTCTCTTTCGTTTTGAGTGAATGAATTACTCTTTAAAATGTCTTAGCGTTAAAGATGTCGATACTTGACTGAAACACTGAAAGCGTTAAAGTTCCCTTCTTTATTTACTGCTTCTTCTCTGCATAACCTACAGCATGTGTACTTTAAAGCACGTCGATAGCATTGTTTTTCCTCTCTGAAACACGTTGTTGATCTTTAAGTTAACTCTTTTTCTTAAATTGCATCACGTCTATCAGAATGGGAAGGTAAGGAGTGAACACGCTTGCACCTGCTGTGTACTGTAGATATTTATATATATGGCTCGTATATAAATGTCCATTTGTCCGTCCAAGCAGATACACGTAGCGCATCGTATATTTTAAGTTTTTGATTTTGTTTTAATGTTCATTACTTTTCACTTTTGGTATTCAAAAATCAAAGCGCTTTGATTTATTAACCATTTGTTCAGCAAGCATGGCAGACTTACAGGGTTTTTGCATGCATTATGTATTGCCTGTGCTATTTTGGGGTGTGTCAATTTTTTTTTTTAAGCTTCTTCTTCCACAAATGTGTGTAGTTTCTTTTTTGAGCATGCTGCCTCATCGTAATACTGCTTCAGTAGTGTCAGGTTTCTTTCCTGTATCTGCCACAGACAAATCTGATCGTTCTTGCTTTCTTTTATTCTTTCAATCTTTCATTTGTTCTTTCTTTTATTCTTATGTTCTTGCTTTTTTTTATATTCTTTCTTTCTGTCATTTTTTCTGTCTTTCTTGCTTTCTTCTATTCTTTCTTGCTCTCATGTATTATTTATTTTATTATTTCTTTCTTTTGTTTCGTTTTATTCTTTCTGTCTTTCGTCTCATTTTTACCTTACTTTGATCTTCTTTTGCAGCTGTTCTCCATTTTCCTCACCCGCTGTTTCAACAAATCTTCTGTTTCTTCCTTTTTGTGTCCTCCAACCTATTTCCCTTTCCCTCTCACTCTCTCCTTCCCTCCTCTCTCCTTGTCCGTCTCAAACAGAGCGGGTTTACCCCTCTGCACATTGCGGCTCACTATGGTAACGTGAATGTCTCCACCCTGTTGCTGAACAGAGGAGCTGCTGTGGACTTCACAGCCAGGGTATCGCCCCATTTCCACTTAACAAATCAATACATTTTCTGTACTGCTGTTTAATACAACTTGACGTTTGCGTTTTCACTTTGAAGCTTGCAGAGCAGTGTGTCTACTATTATCCATATACCATATACCTTTACCTTTTAATCTTAGCCTTTATTAACTGAATTTCCCCTGTGCCTGTCAAAGGCTGCATTTATTCTTGCATGTTTTCAGCTGCATTGCTTTTTTGAGATTGGTCCATGACGGCAGTTTCAGTTTCTTTAGATGCAGTTGGACAGTTAGTGATGTAACTGTCTGTCATTGCCCTCAACTCAGAAACAGAAAGATTTAAACCATGCAAACTATTATCAAAACAGATTGTGGGACATTCTGTGTGATGTGGTATTGGAATGGGATTTAAATAATGTCAGCTCCCAATCACGACCGTAAATAATATTTTTGCTGTGTAAATTGAAGAGTATTTGTGCTAAAGTTAACTTTCCTTTGTTTCCTTCCCTGCCTTGTCAGAATGGGATAACGCCTCTCCATGTGGCCTCCAAGAGAGGAAACACCAACATGGTGGCCCTGCTGTTGGACCGAGGGGGTCAGATAGATGCTAAAACCAGGGTGAGCCTCATTTAAAGTCTGGACTTCAGCTTTTATTAAATAGTCACAATTGTGCAGCCACCCTCTAATGACTGCTTAGTAGTCTGCAAACCACTTGTCAATTGCCTCTTTTGTCGAAACAGACAAACTGGATCAATGTCTAACTTTGTGTATATTTATTGGTCTGCGCCTTTTTCTGTGCATGTGCGATCGTCCCGCAGGATGGGCTGACCCCTCTGCACTGTGCAGCCAGGAGTGGACATGACCCAGCGTTGGAAATTCTGCTGGAGAGAGGGGCTCCCATCTTAGCCAGAACCAAGGTAGTGGCTGCGGCATTAATAGATCAGCATGGCCTAGAATTTTTTTTCTACTACTAAAAATGTTTGCCCCAGCACACAGTTGTGCTACCATCAAAAAAAAAAAACTCAGGCTTTTCGTAGTATTTAAGTTGTAAAGCACTTAATATATTGTACCTGAGCTTTTTCCTCCTTTTACTTGTCATCGCTGCCATCTCTTTCTTCATTGGACTGCTTTTTCTGACCATTTGCATCCACCCATGCATTTTCAATGTTGTCCTTACACAGAACGGACTGTCCCCACTGCACATGTCAGCCCAGGGAGACCACGTAGAGTGTGTGAAACTCCTGCTGCAGCACAAGGCGCCTGTTGATGATGTCACACTGGACTACCTCACAGCGCTGCACGTCGCAGCTCACTGCGGCCACTACAGAGTCACCAAGCTTCTGCTGGACAAGAAAGCCAATCCCAATATTCGAGCACTGGTAGGGTTTCGCAGGAAATAACAACTCTACATGCACAAACTTAGTTATTAACAGGAAGAGTGTGCAGAAGATAATATAGGGGTTTGGGAATTAGTGGTTTTGATTCCTATAGTACCTGTCAAATTAAATTGAACATAGGAACGTGGCACCGTTCTCCTTAGTAAGATGTGAGACCATTAGCCAATAATGTAAAAGTAGTCATACAGTCATTTACCAATATACAATTCCTTACTACTTCATTACTTACTATGTAAATGCTCCTGTAAGAATCAGATAATGGGCCAATAATAAAATCAAACTACATTTCTTCCTCCAGATATACCTAAATATAGTATTTATCTGTTTATTTCTCCTTTTGCACTCTCTACCAGAATGGTTTCACTCCTCTCCATATCGCTTGTAAGAAGAACCGGGTGAAGGTGATGGAGCTGTTGGTCAAATATGGAGCCTCCATTCAGGCCATTACTGAGGTGAGACACTTTGGAATGTCTGAGAACAGCGAACACTACAGAATATTCCATATGGAACTTTGCATTTTGTGCTCATCTTCGTGCCTCTCACTGTCTCGCTTTTCTCCTAGTCTGGTCTGACTCCCATCCATGTAGCTGCCTTCATGGGCCACCTCAACATCGTTTTACTTCTGCTACAGAATGGAGCATCTCCTGACGTCCGTAACATTGTGAGTGCAGACAACTAGCTTGTTCAGCTCTCTGTAGTCAGTAGTGTTTGGCGTAAAGTAAACAGTATTTTCAGTATTTTGTTCAACCATAAGTTTGCAACAACCTCTCAGAAATCCTGGATGATTCATTCAGCAAAGCCTCTTATTGCTCCTAAATGTTCTGTCTTTGCCTATCAGCGTGGCGAGACAGCTCTCCACATGGCAGCACGAGCAGGTCAGATGGAAGTGGTTCGCTGTTTGCTGAGGAATGGAGCGTTGGTGGATGCCATAGCCAGGGTGAGTCAGCTGTCGCATCATCAGAGTTAATCATTGTTTTCTTCTGTTTATCACGAATAAGCAATATTTCATCCACTGAGTTGCATACGCAGACTCGTGGATCATGTCGCCTGCCTCAACCCTGGCTGCTGTATGTCAATCTTTTACCTGTCTCTCTGTCTTTTCTTCCATCAACCACAGGAGAACCAGACTCCCCTCCACATATCGTCCCGTTTGGGGAAAACAGATATTGTCCAGTTGCTGCTGCAACACATGGCTCATCCAGACGCTGCCACCACCAACGGGTACACTCCCCTCCACATTTCAGCCAGGGAGGGCCAGGTAGAGACCGCTGCCGTGCTGCTGGAGGCCGGAGCCTCACACTCTCTGGCCACAAAGGTGAGCAGAGGACAGAACATGATCCACAGAGACAGAGAAATGCCGGATCTAACAAGATGATGGAAGATTCTTACATATCCACTTGAACATTAACCAATTGGACATGCAGGTTTAAAGCAAACTTTCCCCTTTTCCGTCCACAGAAAGGATTCACTCCGTTACATGTAGCTGCTAAGCATGGGAGCCTTGATGTAGCAAAACTTCTCCTCCAACGCAAAGCTCTCCCAGATGATGCTGGCAAGGTGAGCTGAAAATCAGGATTTTCTTTTTATACGCATTATTTGAATAGAACGTATAGAGTGAAAGGCACAGACAAGGTCCTGGAGGGCGGTGAGATGCACAGTGCACTGACTATAACTAATTTGTGTGTCTGAAATAGACTCATTATAGAGTAGAATAAAACTGTTGTGAGCACTAAGACAAAACAGAACAAAATCATAAAGGTACACTGTTCCATTACACAAATATCAACCATTTCATCGAATGCTTCCTCTTACAGAATGGCCTGACTCCGCTACATGTTGCAGCTCATTATGACAACCAAGAAGTAGCTCTGCTGCTGCTGGATAAAGGGGCATCGCCTCATACTACTGCAAAGGTTAGACAAAGGGAAAAAAGAAAGTACACTCTCACAACATGTGACGCATTCTGCTGTAGCAGTTTTTTTGTGATTAAGCTCTGCAGTCTACTTTTTGGGTTAACGTTTTTTCCTCAGCTTTCCGCAGAATTTTCTTTCGATAGTAGCTGCACTGGAAAAAAACACAAATACCTGCTGTTTCCACAACTCTTTAAAAAGTGATTGGGTGAATTGTACCCATATACTTTAGAGGGATGTTGTTATTGCATGTAACTGTTCAATATCCTCTCTTCCCAGAATGGCTACACTCCTCTCCATATTGCAGCCAAAAAGAACCAGACGAACATTGCATTAGCGCTGCTGCAGTACGGAGCAGAGACCAACGTTCTCA
Source organism: Bovichtus diacanthus (assembly GCA_943590825.1). Lineage (NCBI taxonomy): Eukaryota > Metazoa > Chordata > Actinopteri > Perciformes > Bovichtidae > Bovichtus > Bovichtus diacanthus. Next base: position 9,038,852 of record CALSBV010012195.1, on the reverse strand, counting down.
CCAAGCAGGGAGTCAGCCCTCTACACCTGGCAGCCCAGGAAGGACACGCTGAGATGGCCAGCCTGCTGCTGGGCAAAGGAGCTCACGTCAACACAGCCACCAAGGTCAAACACAAACGCTGACACAGACACGCTTTGATACTTCTGTCAGACACTTGTTTAGATATTGACTAGACACTACATCTATTACTAAGGGTTGCACCACTAGTTCTCACATTTTCACAGGACATAAGCATAGAATCGTATCGTCTTTAATCTCACAACCATTTGTCATATGCGACAGGGATTGAGTTACAGGTTTTTCTGTAGTGACATAACAATAACCATATGTATAAATTATAAATCAAGTGTTTCAGCTAAGTAGTTACACACTCGGACACAGAGACAGTAAAGAAACTCTGTGCTTTGTTTGTTACAGACCGGACTGACGCCTCTGCATCTCGCAGCCCAAGAAGACAGGGTCAGTGCAGCAGAAGTACTGGCCAAACATGATGCCAACATGGATCAGCAAACTAAGGTACAAACACACACACACACACAAATGTACATGTAAACGAAATCAAGGACATGAACCGACAAAAACTAGTGACTAACCATGTGATGAAGGGGAAAGAATGATGAAGAGGATTTTTATTGTTATTCTGTGGTGAAGTCCTTGAACATCCTGGAATTGTACACACTGGCTAATTAATGTGAATCCCCCGGGTGTATGATGTAGCTTATTTTGAGTGCGTTTACTGCCAGAGGTTGTGTTTACTGGCTGCTTTTCAATGTGAAAAATGTCCCTACCAGTAAATCACAACAAGTAAAACATACATACAAATGCAGCATATCTGCCACCTGCTGGTTTTAGGGAAGCATAGCAATGTCTATATATGTATTACTGTTTGTTGCTGTACACAGCTCCTCCACAACCAAGTACAACAAAGCAAATGCATTTGGAAATAACAATTTCTTCTCTATATATCATCTCATCCTCTTTACTACCTCTTCAGCTCGGATATACTCCTCTGATAGTCGCCTGTCACTATGGAAATGCCAAGATGGTGAGCTTCCTGTTACAGCAAGGTGCCAATGTCAACGCCAAAACCAAGGTAGAATTCAAATTTCATACTTGAAGTGTAGAAGCGGCCACCAATTTAAACTGCGAAAATAAGCACAAGACGAAATACAGTTGTGGTCTCTGTTATTTTAGTTTTTACAGTGATGCCATTTTTCTTTCTATAGAATGGATACACACCGCTTCACCAGGCAGCACAACAAGGGAATACACACATTATCAATATGTTGCTACAACATGGCGCCAAGCCCAATGCTACTACAGTGGTAAGGAGAAAAAAAGATTTACTCACTTCTCATTATTAAACAATGTTTTGTAAAAAAAAAAAAATAAATAAAAAAAAAAAAATGAAATGAGTAATGTCTCTTTTGTGTCACATAAACACTCTCTGTTTTTCTGTCAGAATGGAAACACTGCTCTGTCTATTGCCAAACGTCTGGGTTACATCTCTGTAGTAGACACACTGAAAGTCGTCACTGAGGAGGTCATCACGACTACTACGGTAAGCGTGAGCCACCTTTTTGGACGACAGATCTGGAACCAGTACGTTTTGTTGTCAATTTTCAAGGAAACCCAATTCACCTTTTCTCTATTTTGGTTGCCTTTTCCCATGACTGTGAATGGGGGTCACATCAGACGGTCACAGAGAAACACAAGCTCAATGTTCCTGAGACCATGACTGAGATCCTTGATGTGTCTGATGAAGAAGGTGAGTTACTTTAAACAGAGAAAGCAAAAAAAAAAACAAAGAACTCACTGTTTACGGCAAAGGGACTGCCAACGTATTTCGGGCTACTCCTATCATCAGATACTATGACTCAAAACTGACCTTGGATAAAACATGCTAGCTCTCTTTCCCTTTATTCCCTAGTCATAAAGACCTGTGTATTGTGGGTGATGTAGTTTTGTAGCTGTGGTTCTTAAAGCTGTATGTTTCATAGCTTTGAGGCTGGAAGAAGAGCCATTATCTGAGATGTCTGTGGAGCTGGAAGGTACTCCAAAAATGTCTGCCCTGCTCCTCTAGCTTTGTGTGGACTTGTATTGTGTTTTTGTAACTAATCGGTGTGATCATGTTGATAGTATCTTGAGTATTTGAGTATCTTGTCTCCAAACCTTTACTCCGAATCCGTTTTCCCCAGAGAGTCTGCCTGTAGAGAGTGTGTGCACTTAATGGCTGAGTTTTGTTGTTGTGCAGTTTCTATACCTGATTGTACATAAGCGGACTTTTCTTGATCTAACACATTGTTGTTTATTGGGGGTTATCAGAACTTTGTTGATTATGTTTCAGGTTTTAATGCAATGATGGAAAATAACTGCTTGAAATATGGGGGGGCTGTGGATATGATCACGACAGTTATGCTAGTTATGGATAATTGAGGAATGAACTGATTAATTAATGCTGACATCCAAAAATACATTTTCCTCAAGGCTGTCAAGCCTTCAGAACCAGTGGCCCGTTTCACAAAAGCGATTTGCGAGCACTGCTCAGAAGCAAATAGTGGCAGCGTCATGTGTCACAAATTATTGTCACTCTCAAATTGCAGATGAATTTGTGAGTCCTACTACAGGGCTTTCATGCATGTACCGTAAGTATGGTGTGTTCTGAGGGGTGAAACGTGTCAAAATAAGCAAGAAGAGAATGTTCTCATGTTTCAAACTGCACTGAGTATGTTGCACGTTTTGTGAAATTGGCCCGAGACTGGAAGTTCTCACATGGATTCAATGAGCTGAGATGGAAAAGACAAGCAGCAGGGTTGTGGACATGTTTAAATAAATGCAGTCATAAAAGATCCAGAGCTTCCTGGCCAGGTGGACAATTTTAGTTTCTCAAAGATTAATCTTTTCTCTATGCAATAACCCAAAAGGCACATCTTTGTTACCCAGGTGAGGACACTATGACAGGCGATGGAGGAGAGTATCTGAGAGCGGAGGATCTCAGAGAGCTGGGAGATGACTCTCTGCCAGGACATTACCTGGACAGCTTCAGCTACATGAGCCACAACCTCGACAGGTCCCGAACAACACTCTAAATAAATACTCACATTTCATAAAAGCGTAATGAATCACTGCACACACACACAGTGTAAAGCAGGTGACGACACATCACTCATACCATCGTCCACTGCTGTTGATGATGCACATGCCAATACATAAACAGACAAATGCATACAAAGACACTCACGAAATCCAACTTGCTTTTCCAACAGGCCGCAGCAGACTCCCATTCACCAAAATTTCCACCAGAGAGAGGGAATGATCATCGAAGACATGCTGACAAGCCATCAGGTGAGGACAAAGCAAACAAAAAGTGTGTGGCTGTCATTTTGTTGTTTTTGAATTCTAAGATAACCTTGCTTAAGGTATGCTTAGTTGAGAATAATTAAGAAAATATTTTGGTTTTTGTGACTCCAACTGGCTTGCCTGTCGGTCTGTAGGTGTCAGCACTGTCCAGAGAGCACGATAAGGACTCCTTCCGTCTGAGCTGGGGGGCCGAGCACCTTGATAATGTGGTGTTGTCCTCCAGTCTGCTACACTCTGGGTACACACACACACACACACACACACACACACACACACACACTGTTCACTGGTGTAAAAGTGACACTAAAGATGTTAATTTATTCTTGAAATGGAGACTCCATCTTTCACTATCAGGAGTGTATGAGTCATCTCCGAATCAATTTAATTTTTTTTCCTCACATTATTTACACTCCTTCACGTCTGTGTTTTCTACTCTATTTTTATTCTTTTATCTTTGCTGCTGTGTCTTTTTCTGTCTCTGGTCAGGTTTTTCCTCACTTTTACCTATTCTTTATTGTCTTTTTTCTCTTTTGTTTATTGTTTCGTTGCCTCTTTGTGCACTCTCTTGTCTTGGCTGTGTTTGTGATTGTTTTGTGTCTGTGTGTGTGTGTGTGTGTTGTATTCTGCTTCTAGCCGTTCTTCTTCGTGCCTAGACCATGACAACAGCAGGTGATACTCTTTATTCTTTAATTTGGGTACTTTCTTCTCTCCTCCTTGCCCGTACTTTGTTTCTCATTCACTATTAAATCATCTTCTCATTCCCATCCTATCTGTCTGCATGATTTTATGATGCATGACTTTACAATTCTAGGGTTCAGGTTTTGTTTACTAGAGATGTTCCAACCAATTTTTTATATCCTTGATGCAAATCCGGCTCCTTTTAATCTTGAGCATCTGCCAATACATAGACCTTATATGCTATTCATATTGTTCTACCTAATATAATAGCACTGTATGTTGAGAATAACATCGCACAGTGGGACGTTTATTACCACTGGATCTGAATTTGTATGGTTGAAAACATACTCTGAACAGAGTATGGTTGATATTACTGCTTTTTCTTACTGTCCACAAATCCCATGAAAGTTTCTAAATCAATCATCTCTTCCGAAGTCCCTCCCCTGCCTCTGGCACAAAGCTCGAAGACCATTTTCTCCTACTGTCCACAAATACATAGTTCCATTTAAAAATAGCTCAGTAATTTCCTAAAACAGCAAATGTTACTCAAACAGGAGTAACGCACTGGACGTGCAGACATCTTTAAGTTAACGTAGGTTAACATGTCGTATACAGAAACCTTGAGTTATACTGTAAGCACTTGCTTGCCTGAAGATATCAAATATTTGATACTCATTGCTCCTTTACAAATAAGATTATCCAGAAAGAATCTTATTCAATTCCCTTCTCCTTGCTCGCCTGGCTTGCAAATTAAATTTTGAGTGGAATGAACTGGAAAGAGAACAAGCTGGAATGAATTATTATTATCTGCTGAGATGTGCTTGTTGAAATATAAGTACTGAATGGTGTCATGCAAACGGTTCCTTCTTACTGTAATGTCAGTTGCTTTCTCTGCATGGTGGCTGATAGTCAACAGATTTAAGATCTGCGCCAGAAGTATTGCAATTATTAACCACAAATCTTTAAAAAAAAAAAAAAAAACATTTATTGGATTTCTTGCCGGACCCTTTTCTTCAGCTTCCTGGTCAGCTTCATGGTAGATGCCAGGGGCGGGGCCATGCGTGGTTGCCGTCACAATGGCCTGCGAATCATTGTGCCACCAAGAAAGTGTTCTGCACCCACGAGAGTGACATGCAGGCTGGTGAAGAGACACCGTCTGGCCTCTATGCCCCCCATGGTGGAGGGTGAGGGGCTGGCTGGTCGCATCATTGAAGTGGGGCCCACTGGATCCCAGTTCCTGGGGTAAGTGTGTGTTTTAATGTGTGTGTGTGTGTATGTGTGTGTGTGTGTCCTATACGTGTGTCCAAGTTTGTTTGTGTCTATTTGCTTGTGTGAGTGTGTTTACACTGTTGTGTGGTGTGTTCATATTTTCTTCTTCATTCCCCCTCTGTGCTGCCCATGGATCAGTAAGCTCCACCTTCCCACAGCTCCGCCCCCTCTAAATGAGGGTGAGAGCCTGGTCAGTCGCATCCTGCAGCTGGGTCCTCCAGGAACCAAGTTCCTCGGGTAGGACCATGGTTGGGGGATACCCTAACATCCTGGAAGTGGTCACATAATCACCCATATTTTTCCACCGTCTCCACCACCGATTTTTTTTTTGGTTTTCAGTGATGTGACATTTTGAGTAACCATTTTTTTTGTGCCTGCTGTTGCGTTATCCCCATTCTTTCCTCAGTCTATTGTCCCAATTCCCAGACTTGTTTCTATTTGGATTCTGCTCCTGATTTTCTCTTTGTGTTTTAAATATTTATCAAAATGACTCTTTCTTTCATGATTATGTTTGGTTTACTAGGCATGAAAGGCACCTGATGTTTTTAAACTCAAATTTGTATCTTGTGTTCTTTTTTCTTTCTTTTCTTGCATAAATCAACCCAAACATCATATTATTTCTGCCAAACTGTTACCACATACGTACTTTTAAGTCCAATTTGTGTCTGACTTTACCTTGTCACCCTTTTAGGCCTGTGATTGTGGAGATCCCCCATTTTGCAGCCCTGCGGGGAACAGAGAGAGAGCTAGTGATCCTGAGGAGTGAGACCGGGGAGAGCTGGAGGGAACACCACTGTGACTTCACTGAAGAGGAACTTAACCAGATACTTAATGGCATGGATGAAAGTAAGGGATCTTAACTAGACTGTAATGATAACCAAAGGTTGTTGATAAGGGCTGATATCTCACATCACAGCATTTTTGGTGCAAACAATAAATGAAAACACAACATCACAAACAACTTTAAGATGATCACAATAAGCCATAAACACAGCCCACAGTTGTGCAGTGAAGCATTTTGATTACACTGCTGGGATACTAATGGGAAGCAGAAAGTAGAGGAAGTAATGAATGAAAGATAAACTGAAACAATCTTACACCTGAACCTGAACCTGAAATGTATGTGATCTTCACAGAACTTGATTCCCCTGAGGAGCTTGAAAAGAAAAGAATATGCCGCATCATCACCCGAGACTTCCCACAGTATTTTGCGGTGGTGTCACGGATAAAGCAGGACAGTCATTTGATTGGACCAGAGGGTGGGGTCCTCAGTAGCACTCTTGTGCCACAGGTCCAGGCTGTCTTCCCTGAAGGAGCCCTCACCAAGAAGATCAGAGTTGGGCTACAGGTACGTGAAGTGCATTTATTGATCAGACACGAATCAAAGGATCACAGTTAAGGCAACCTTCTGTTGATACTTTCTGTACCTTGTCCCAGGCTCAGCCCATCGATGTTGAGGTGGTGAGAAAGATTCTTGGTAACAAAGCCACATTCAGCTCAATTGTCACATTGGAGCCACGAAGGAGGAAGTTCCACAAACCAATCACCATGACAATCCCTATTCCCAAAACCTCCAATACTGACGGGCAAAGCGGAGTATACAGTGGAGAGACCCCCACCTTACGTTTGCTTTGCAGCATTACAGGTAAATATGGGGGATAATCGATCATCATCAACATCAGCGAACAATAAAAAATGAACACATCACAGCGCATTATCAGCTACCCCTCGCTGTAATGTAGGGTAGTCAAAACAAATCCTTAAAATGCCACATCTAGAACTTAATATCTTCTAATGCAATGTAATACGTGATTTGGGCTTTTTTCCATCAACGCATGCTTGGGTCAAAAAATCCGTTCATTATTTTTCTTTTCTATACATTTTCTGTCGCCTAAATAAAATGTGTCGACAACCGCGACAGGTTGGGTAACAAATCATGGGTCTGTGTTTCAGGTGGAACCACTCCTGCTCAATGGGAGGACATCACCGGCTCCACGCCTCTCACCTTTGTTAACCAATGTGTGTCCTTTACCACAAATGTGTCAGCGAGGTAAAATCTTTTTACGTTTTTAAATATGGGAGTGTCCTTCGCATAGAAGCTCAACACTTTGAGCTGATATACTCCTTTCCTTTATGTGGGTGGTGTGACTAAATGTGTCCTATATATCCCTAGGTTCTGGCTGATAGACTGCAGACAGATCCAGGAGTCTGTTAGTTTTGGCTCTCAGCTGTACAGAGAGATCATCTGTGTTCCATACATGGCCAAGTTTGTCATTTTTGCTAAGACACTGGATCCCATTGAGGCCCGCTTGCGCTGCTTTTGCATGACGGACGACAAGATGGACAAGACGCTAGAGCAGCAAGAGAACTTCACTGAAGTTGCCCGTAGCCGAGATGTTGAGGTGCAGTGTGATGATGGGGAATACATTAGCAGAGGGAACCGTTTGTGAAAGGGTCCATCTAAAGGGGGATGAGAAACGAGAGAAGTAATGCTGAATTAGTCTGTAGCCACATTTCAGAGGTATAAATAAGGAATGAAGCAGATTATGGAAAAAGTTTAATGGAAAGTGTAGAGTGAAGTTAGTGAAGTGGGTATCTTAGGGGACACTAGAAAGAGGTTAGTGCACACGCAGCATACAAACTGGTTGTTATTAATACAATTCATGTTATTTAAAAATTCTGACAACAATGTTTGAGATTTGAGGACCTTAATGGTTTGTTTCAATCATGAAAACGGCTCTCATATCCACACTCAGGTGCTGGAGGGAAAACCCATATTTGCTGACTGCTTTGGAAACCTGGTGCCTCTTACCAAGAGTGGACAGCACCATGTGTTCAGCTTTTTTGCCTTCAAAGAGAACAGACTGGCCCTCTTCATCAAAGTATGACTACACATTGGATTAAAATGTCTGAAATGTGTACTTATTTACTCAGAGATTCAAATATGAAGATATATTTATTTGAAAATATATGTTATTAATGTACTGAATTGTTGTTTAATTCGTGGACAGATTAGAGACACAGCACAGGAGCCATGTGGTCGCTTGTCTTTCACCAAGGAACCCCGCACATATCGTACTCTTAACCACAATGCTATCTGCAACCTTAACATCACTCTCCCAACATACTCAAAGGTTAGTTTGAATTTATCTCAGTTTGTATTTATATAAAAATAGTACACTATTTTTAGTTGCAGTAACTGCATTGTTTGCTTTTTCTTTGTTTTATTCATCTCTTTAGGAGTCTGATTCAGATCAAGATGCAGATGATGAGGTGAATACAGTTTACTTGATACAGTACTACAACAAAGAAAGAATAATATGATAATTAGGTTGAAGCTAACTATGCTTTGTTGATCTTTTTTTTTGCAGAGTGAAAGGAGTGATAAGAAATGTAAGCAGAACTCTGTTGTTTTGTGTCTCATGTTAGAGAGTTAAAAGTTTTATAATTGTGTGATATTGTCAATTACACAAATCTTTTAGAAATAGAATTATGTATTTGAGACATTTTACAGTCCATTTTCAATGGCTGGTGTTTGTACTGACGGTGGCATTATATCATTTGTACATCAATATATTGTATATTTATTTTTCCAGTCCAACACAGTCTGAATTGGAGTCACATCACTTGATTAACATAAGATTACTGGTCATAAAGGTTGTAGTTATTAGTTTAGAAATATGATCTTCTGTATATGCTAAGAGAGGCACTGATTGATATATGTTACTTTCTATTTGGATTAACCCTGCTCTCTTATTTTGCTCTACTAACACTGTGCATAGTAACATGTTTGTTACTAGCAGCTATGCTATGGCTGATGTACTCTGCATTCCCCTCACTCCAAAACCCACTGACTTTCTCCCACCCATAACATTTTCTGTATGATTTTCAAGGTCAAAATAATATTTTTTTACTCAAATCCACTAAAAATGTGCCCTGATTCCTAAGGATAGAATTTCATATAATATGAATTATTATGTTTTGTGGAAATAATATAAGAATATTAATTTTGACCAATTATTTTCTCACGTAACATTCATATAACATTTTTACCAGTGGCATGCTGAAAAACTGTTGTTCTGTACAGAAATAACTGAGAAACAACATCATTTTGTTTGTTCTTTTTTAAAGTGTGTAGATTTATTGCTGGTTTATTTTTACTATTATCACTCATTTTATATGAATTTTGCTCATCTTTTTTTTACTTTCACTTTAACTACTTTCATTTACCAAATTTCCTGAGTTCATTTCATTCGTTCATTGAGTTTCATTACAATCAATTTCTTATTCACATTTTTACATAATTGTTATTTTACGTCACTACTTATTTTCTGTATGTGAACTAATAGTTCATATGGTCACAAAACAGAGTAAATTACTATATATAACATAATTTACAAATTTGAACCTGATATTTAATACCACGGAAAATGCACAAAATACATTTTGAAAAATTATATATTTTACTATACAATATTTTGCCATTTTTTTAAGTTAAGTAAATAATTTCAGTACTTTACATTGCTTACAAATACCAATTATTGTAAAACTTCAAAACAGGTCAAACAAAATTCCACATGATACATGATAACTGACATTAATTACTCACCTCACAGCTCTTCTTACTAAAAACCCTTTTATTTCTGTATTCAAACTTTATTATATTTTATATGTTTCAAAACTTTAATTTGTAGGCAGACATGACTCTTCATGTCAGCAACAATCTTGAGAAGTTTTGTTTGTCTGTTATCCTTCCTTCCTGTCCCTTTGTTCCATATGTAGATTTATCTGTTCCCTTTGGTTCGTTTTGTATGTTTTGTGCAAACGTTTTGAATATGTAATCAAACAAATTAGATTGATATTCTTATGGTCCATAATCTACCTGTTTTGTTACTCCTCCTGGCTTTGCTTATGCTGTTGCTGCTCTTCTCCCTTCCAAACTCTTCTGGATCACTTTGTCATCTTCTTTTTGGTCTCCTTTTCGAGGCTTCCTTATCCTCTGCCCTGTCATTCCTCTCCTTACTCTGAATTGAAGATGGATTTTTGATGGCATTGTCTTGATCACAGTTTTCTGATGTCTCTCTTCCCCACTTCATTTGTCCCTTATGTTCTTTACCCTTTTTGGTTATGAAACTTTTTTAATTGAAGATGATGAGTCTGAATCAACTGAGACATTCTCCCTAAGAACTAACCAACCTCTCGATCCCGCAACCCTTGCAAGCCCGGATCTTCTCTCAGACATATCGGACGTCAAAATGTCTGCTAATTTGACTGCAGAACAAATGGAGAACTTAATATATGCAGAGAGAGTTGGAGCTAGAGAGTTGGAGGAAAAGGAGCCTTTGACCATTGTGTCCAAAGACAGGCTGGAAAAGGTTGGAGGGATTCAAAGAGGTGGCATAAATGATAGTGGACAGGGAGTACAACGAGATTATGCTAAAAAAGAGACATGGGGTTCACTCTATGAGACTAAGACTGTTGAACTGAATAATCCCCCTGTCGAGGAACCAGTCTTACAGGAGATTTGCATTGAGGGGAAGACTTCAAGTAGGTCTGCCATGGAGGTCAGAGACATGACAGGCATGGTCTCACACCTCAGCATCGACATGGACGAATACCTGGAGCAGAGCCCGGTAGTGACATGTGCTTCTCAAGAAAACCTTGTCCAAGATAGATTTGAACAGGTTATTGTAAAACGTGACGGCAAACAGCGTCCACCAGATATCAAGAAACCTATTAGGAAGAAACTTAGGGACAGAGAGCGTTCTGGATGTAGCAGCTCTGAGGGTGAGCTGGAAAGGATGAGCTCTGAGGAGTCTTTAGATGGCGATGTTGTTCTTAGGGAGAGTGTCTTTGTACCCACCACAGTTATGGATCCTCCAGCTTCTCCTTCAGTGGTTGAGACACCTATAGGATCAATAAAGAACAGAGTTAAAGCTTTACAGGACAAAGTTGAAGAGGAGGAGGTGCAAAACAAATATCAGGAACTAATTCCACAGGAAAAATCTTCTATTGCCACAAGAAAGAATAAGGAAGACATGCCAGAGCTTCCCAGACTTCCCAAGTCCCCTAAATCCCCTAGATCTCAGACAGAGAGATTAGAGGAGACTATGTCTGTTAAGGAACTGATGAGCGCATTTCAGACTGGACAGGACCCTTCAAAAAATAAAGCTGGCCTTTTTGAGCACAAAGCAGTGGCATCTTCTTGTATTTCAACATTGGCATCTGAATCAGGAGATTGTGATCAGATACAGAGGACAGGACAAATTCCTATGCAGGAGTCAAAATCACAAACTCAAACTCAGATCCTCACCACTTTCTATCAAGAGAGTGAAGTCAAGAAATGTGACCAAACACACTTAGACGATCAACCTGTTAGCCTAATTAGAGATAACGCTGAGGAAACACAGTTCATTTCACATAGTGCTTCTTTTGGAAAGACAGTCAAATTTGCTGATACAGTTCAATGTGATGATGGAAGCATTAGCCCACAGAGAGAGCCATCAGAGTTGTCCAAGAAGGAGACCATTTCTGTGAAGGAGCTCATGAAAGCGTTCCAGACTGGGCAGGATCCCTCAAAAACTAAAGCTGGGCTTTTTGAACACAAAGCTGTTGCTTCTTCTTGTATTTCAACCTTGATATCTGAATCAGGAGATTCTGAGGAGATACGAACAACTGAACAAGGTTCTGTACAGGAGTCAAAATCACAAACTCAAACTCAGAATCTCACAATTTTCCACAAACATAGTGATGTCAAGAAAAGTTACTCAACAGACTTGGAGGATCGACCTGTAAGCTTAAGCAGAGATAACTATGAAGAATCACATTTACTTTCTGATAGTGCTCATTATGGAAAGACAGTAACATTTTCTGACACAGTTCAATGTGATGATGGAAGTGTTAGCCCACAGAGAGAGGAACCAGAGTTGTCAGAGAAGGAGATGTCTGTTAAGGAGCTAATGAAAGCATTCCAGACTGGACATGATCCCTCAAAAACTAAAGCTGAGCTTTATGAATACAAAGATGTGGCTTCTTGCATTTCAACATTGACATCTGAATCAGGAGATTCTGAAGAAATACAAAGGACTGAACAAAGTCCTATGCAGGAGCCAAAATCACAAACCCAAACTACTCAGAGCCTCAAAATGTTCCATCAACAGAGTGAGATCAAGGAACATGACCAAATAGGCTTAATCAGAGATGACACTGATGAATCACAGTTCATTTCAGATAGTTCTTCTTCTGGAAAGACAGTAACATTTGCTGATAAAGTTCAATGTCATGATGGAAGCGTTAGCCCACAGAGAGAGGCATCAGAGAAAGAGACCACATCTGTGAAGGAGCTTATGAAAGCCTTCCAGACTGGGAAGGACCCTTTAAAAACTAAAGCTGGGCTGGATGAACACAAAGCCATTGCTTCGTCTTGTATTTCAACACTGATATCTCAATCGGTAGGACTTGAAGATATAAAGACAACTAAACATAGTTCCACACAGGAGGCAAAATCACCAACCCAAATACAGAAACTCACAATTTTTCATCCCCAAAAAGATATCGACATAGGTGGAACATTGGATTTAGAGGCTCAATCAGTAACCATAAAGAGAGATAACTCTGAGGAATTACAGCTAATTTCAGATATTGCTTTTTTTGGAGAGACAGTAGAAATTGATGATACAATTCAGTTTGATGATGGAAGGGTTAGCCCTCAGAGAAAAGAGCCAGAGTTGTCAGGGAAGAGCCGGGGCAGGATGCAGTTAGAAGAACCAAACATAATCACCAGAAGGAGTTTATCTGAAGACATGCAGATCAGTCCTGATCGCAGACATTCTGAGGACTTCAGTGCTGATATAAAGGCTGAGCTAGAAGAAAGTCCGGAGTACCAGCTTTTCAAGCAGACACCAACAGCTGAAGATGTAAGCGATCAGATGGAGGCACCTGAGGAGGAAACTATGGCTAAGTCTAGTACAAATCCAGCATTCATCTCTAGTCCCTGTATGAAAAGTTATTTTGGGGAAGGTGCTTCTCCTACTGAGAATCAAATGAACGATGATTATCTAAGTCCTGAGAATCCAAAGCATGAAGGTATGGCTGATTCCTCAAACACAGGTGTTGCTATTAGGACACCTCATTCCAGCTCAGGGGAGAGCGAGTATTATGAAGGACTCACAGTGACACATCAAAGTACCAATGAAATGCTCACTTACTCTACTATGAGAGAAGACACATATATCATATCTTCACAGGAGGAGAGATTTCTTGAAGCAAGCAGAGATAACAAGACGATTGATCATGGAAGCAAAGCGTTCTTTGGACAAACTGACACTGAAGTAACAGAGGTCGAGATCGAGGAGCCACGACAACTTCAAGAAGTCCACATTGAGAGGAACACATCTAGCCAATCATCCACTGCAGTAAAAGATATGTCAGGGATGTTGTCCTTAATGAAGAGGGACTTAGATCAGTATCTAAAAGCTAGTCCTGTGGCACTTCAGCCGACAGGCGTGGATATTGTTCAGGAGAAATTTGAACAAATAATTTTAACAAAGGACAAAGATAAAGAAAGTCTTGCATTTGTCACTGATGAAAATAAAGGAGCAACAGTGGGTGACACACCACAAGAACTAGATCATGTGCCAACAGAAGAACATCCAATTACATTGGGTGGTGAAAAAATGGAAAGTGAATTTAAAGAAGCCAAAGAAGTTGAAGATACCTCAGGGATGTTGTCAGTTATGAACAATGACTTGGATCAGTATCTAGAGGCTATGCCTGTTGCTAGTCGACAAATAGAAGATGATATTGTGCAGGAGAAATTGAAAATGTTCACATCTTTCACTGATGAAAATAAAGGAGTGACACGGGATGGCACAATACAAGAAACAGATTGTGCAGCAGTGGAACATGAAGTCACAAGAAGAGGTGAAGGATTGGCGGGGGAATTTAAAGAAACTTTAGCAACCATGACTGAAGAACTCCCAATGAATGAAGAGTGGGTAGAGGGAAGGGCTTCAAATCAGCTGTCTACAAAAGTAAAAGAGATGTCAGGCATGCTAACACTGCTTAACAGTGACTTGGACAAGTACCTTAAAGACAGGCCAGTGACGTGTAGGCCTCCAGAAGTGGATGTTATACAGGAGAAAGTTGAACAAGTTACTCTCACCAAAATCCCCAAATCCTCTAGTGAGGAGAAAATGATTACAATACATACAATTCAAAGAGTAGCTAGTTCTGATGTGGAGGATAATATAAGTGGAGAGACACATGGACAGACTTGTGTGGTTGAACTCAAGGAACTTACACAAAGTACTGTATTGGAGACATCATTCCAAGAAGTTTGCACCGAGAGAAAGATACACCATGAACAGTCTACAACTGAGAGGGATATGTCAGGCATGTTCTCACTTCTCAGTAGTGACTTGG
>CALSBV010012195.1:8989256-9015265 GCA_943590825.1 Bovichtus diacanthus | reverse complement strand
TTTTATCAGAATTTGAACATGATGAGTTATTTAGTCACAGGCTGTTGTCCCCAGAATCTGTTTGTTCCAACTTTGACTTTTCACTCCTGCAATACTGGTTGTTAGACTCTAGATCATCATCCCCAGAATCTCTGGCGTCAGTCGAGCAGTTTTTTTTGTGTCCCCACATGACATTTGGCCAAATGAATAGTCAACATTGCAACTATTACTTACAGTAATCTGAAAGTAAACCAGTATCACCTCTTTCATCACTGTCAGATGTTGACTATTCTGGATCTTGTCAAGAGGAAGTGTTTGGCGACACCAGAACAGATTCACCAGATTCAGTAATTCGCCGTTTGAAACAAAATTTACTGGTGCAACTGCACCTGCTTGTCATCTGCTTTCTGTTGCAAGACCTCCAACATATGCAGATGCTGTGCAAGACATTAGACTTGAAAAACAAGCACTTTTTTTGCTTGACGAAAATACATCTTCCCTCGACTACTTTTTCTCTGAAATCAAACCAATGTCTGCTGAAAACTCTGCTTCAGTACTTGACTCAAAGAAAAAATGTACCTACCTCAAACTTGAAAAAACTGACCTCCCTCAAACCTTAAAACAATGCATTTCATCAGATTCCACAATTTATACTAAGGGTACGACTACAGGGTAAGACATAGGCCTTTTGTTAACAATTTAATGTCACATTTGTATGATCCAATCTATAAAGGAACATGTTCTTGCTGTGAAATAAGATTATGTCAGTCTACCCTGGAAACACAGTCTTGCAGTGGTACACTAGAAAAACATGACAAAATCTCCACCAGGTTTCCAGAACAACATTTTTCTAACTTTTCTATTGCACACATACATGATCCAGTTTATGAAGAAAAATATGTCTGCGATAAAGTTGATTTCTTTGAAGATTCAGTTGATACATTTTCTGAGAAGGCTTGTGATCAAAACAAATTTGAAGATTTAACAGTCAGCATTACTGAGCCACATAGCCCAGACAAATCTTGTCAATTTGAAAGCATCATACGAGACTCCAAACTAATACAGAATTCCTCAGTATCCCACTCAACAGTACTTGATCTTACAGTAACACATCCTGAAATGCTGATGCCACCAACTGGAACAGTTGAGACAGGACCCATAGCTTCCTCCTCAAACACAAATGACCAGTCTTTTTTTGTCATGCTTCCTCCCTGGACAGAAAAGAACCTAGACTAGATCATTTCAAATCACACAGGATTAGCCAGTTTTGCTTGAGTCACATGCCATCTGTAGAATTTTTTTTTTAATGTCATCATGCTGTCTGGCTTGAGGAGGCCTTCCATGAACAAACTCAATCAAAGATAGAATCAGTGAAACGAAGATCACTTGTGCACACACATAAACGGACAGAGCCTGAATCACAATTAAAGATGACACAAGCCCAAGATTTTTTTTCCAAGGACATGAAAAGAAAATCCACGACCGAGGAAAAGAGCAAAAGTTCCTTGGTGTCGGTAAGACAGCACAAGCTCTTGCTCAGCAGTGAATGCAGTGTTGCATTGCTTTCAAAAGTATGGCAATACATAAAGTGTGAATATAGAACTCTTGCCCTACGCTTTTACTAATAACACCCAGAAGCATCGCTATCTTCCTGTGGCATGTTTGCATTAGAGCAGAAGAAGTGATCTTTCAGTGAAGCCCAACTAATGGAAATTACAGAGTGACCCTGTCTTAGTGACATGAGCGTCTTGTCCTGTATGGAACATTCTCATAAGCTACATAGATAATGAACTAACCAATGGACTTTTCTTTAAAATGCCTGATCTGACTGACTCAAGCCTAAGGAGATTCAAGTGCCTTAATTATACCTTAAGGTGCCAGATATTTTATTTATTTTTTCTAATATTTCAATAAACTGTAGTTGCAATAAGTTGCATAGCGCTACTTAGATCTTCGCTTAACAGCCATAAAACATCTAACTAACAGATGTACTTGCCACAGCTAGAGGCATGTACTGTCTGTTATGCACAGGCTCCCACTGTTTTCATAACAAAAAATAAAAACGGATCACAAAGACATACCCCTCAATTAGTACCTGTAATGTTTCCTAATATGACTGTGCCCTCATGACATATCGAAAGAGTGTAAAATGTTGCATGTCCACCTACATGTTATACCAAATCCTGTTTTTGACTCAAGTTCACTTGTGCCCTGCTTTTATTATTGTAAAATGATATTGTGTTGTCAGTAATGTTCTCAATGTAATATCTCCAAACATGCTATTATCAAGACTTTCTGTAAAACATCTTGATTTTGCAGCATCTTAATCAGTCATTACATGTATGTAATGCATTTTAAATTGTATGTGGTCTGTAAGATAAATGTTATTAACATATATAAGATACTACTGCAACGACCTAAACGCAAGTGGGCTACAATTGAATTTCCTCATTTGAGATACTGCTCTCATAGAGCCTGTCATTGACAAATGCATGCTTCATTGAACAAATCATTTCATGACCAAAATAAATCACAAATCATATTTATTTATCCCATCCCATTTTATCATTTCTTGCAGGTGTCAACAGCATCTTCCAGGACAAATGTTTCAGAATCTTCAAAACCAATGTTTTTTCATTTAGGACAGAGTCGGGTCTTTACAACCGAAACACCGTCCTTGGCACATGATGCAAACACACTTTCCACTGAAAAACTAGAATTAGCACTTCCAGGTACCTTTGACCTAAGTGAAACACAATCTGACATCACATTTACCAACCAAAGTAGCTCACCACAGGAAAAAGATGAAAAACTGAGATTCCCCAAAGAAAGTGAAAAGTCTGGCTTAGCTAAATCTAGCTCAGCAACCCCAGACTTACTCTGTCAAACACCTCAAGAAAGTCCAGATGACCAAATTCTCATGTCCTCAGAGTCTACTCCAACATCACCAAAGTCTGGATCCCCTCCGCTTGACCAGCTGCTGTCAGATCCCCAGGAGATGAAACTTAAATTTAGTCCAGAAACACATGACCCACTTCTGTCAGAATTCAGTGATGATCAAATGTACGAGTTTGAAGACCTTTCACCTGAAAATCAGTGCCATACAGAAGATAGTGATAACCTAAGAGTCAGCATGCCATCTGCTATACAGCTTGCAGAAGATACTAACTACACAAATGTAGCAGTCACAGGGTCTGCACATTTCCAGACACCCATTCAAGATGAACCTGAAGTAGTCTCAGTCACTCCCGATTTAACAAAATCCTCTGAGACAGTTGCACTATCAAGCCTTGGGAATCGTGAAGATAGTCCTGTATCCCTTACTGAGCCCCTTTCAACTCCAGAATCTCCCCAAAGATTTTGTGAAGTGATGGAATCACTGAACTCAAGTTTTCTTGTGGACATATTCCAGTCCAGCGCATATGAGGAAAATGCTACCGAGACATTTTCCTCAGTATCTTTCCCCAAAGTAGCTGCAACGAGTCCATCTGACATACCTGAGGAACATCTGGCTCAACTTTCTGAGGAAGATTCTACAACTGACATTCTTCAAAGTCAAGAAGAACTTCAATCAGCTACATCCTCTAACGACTCAATGGGTGTGACAGACGAAATATCAACACAGAGTATCCAAGATCAACTTCCACATTTATTGGAGGCAACTTTTGTTGAAGACATTCAGACTGAAGATGTCTCTTCTCAGTCCCTTTCTGATTTGACTCTGGAGCCTGTTACATCTGCAAGACTTTTTTGCTTTGAGGAACTGGTGACATACCCCTCCCCTGGGAATTTGGAGACATCCTCAGATGAGGATAGGCCATACCCCTCCCCAGGGAACTCGGAGTCATCTTCAGATGAGGATAGGGCAAGGACCAGTGGAGAGCATTCAGAAGAATCTCTGACTCCAGTAGACCCTGAGTTGTTTGCCTCCCAGCCCACTCCAGTTAAACCTAGAGCAGACACAACTTCATTAACCTCTGATGAGGAGTACAGCATCCCACCTGGGTATGCAGAAATCTCTTCTACCTCAACCATCTATACCCACATGCCTCCAGAATATGCAGAAGTTGTGAATAGTGGTGCAGACAGCCCAACCTTTGAATACTCTGACCCAGAGCCTTTCTTTGACTGCATACAGGCTGCATCAGATTACTCAGAGACTGAGCCTTATGAAACTGAGACAAGTACCGGGTCAAATGGAGATCAGCCCCAGGAACCCCATCTCAGTCATCCTAAAGTGTTAGAAAAGGTGAACCGAAGAGTCCTGTTGTACTCTGGAAGTGAAGATTATGAGGATGCTTCTTTTGTCCATGAGCCTCTTTATAATTTAGACGAAGAGAATGAAGAATTATCGGATGAAGAATTCACCTTGTGTGAGGCTTCACAACCGCTTCTTGTCTTTGAAATTGGGGCATTTGATGATACTGACAAATCTCTGACAAGGGTAAGATGAGGTTTGGTAAACCACCCCAACCTGCAAGCTTTTTCCCAGTGCTGAGCTTAACCAAATATTATATTTGCTTCAGAGAGGAATGACTGCTAACCCTCTGGCCACATGGATGGGATCGAAAACTCCTCTTAACCCTTATTTTATTTGTATTTTAGATTTAACCAGTCCTAACTCAGCATGTCACTGTGCTGCCTGTAACTGGTAACTGGCTGTATCACTCACAGTAATAACATAAGCTACATGTTTTCTCATCAGCATTTCGTACATTTTTTATTTAATTAAGTGAAAGCATGGTATGTTTTGCAAAGGTTTCACCAACTTACAGACTGCCATGTTGTACTTTCCAATGTAAGATATGAAAATGAATACTCAATACTAAATACTCTACATCAACAGAAAGTGCACCATATCACTCTGTAATACACTTTATTGCTTGCTTTGCTGCAAACATAGCAGTAATATATTGTCATCTATTAAATGTTAATGGATTTGTGTTGCTTGGTCAGGAGATCACTGCAGAGCTTGGATCAATGTCAGAAAGTTCAGATGATGAATTTTTGACCACCAGAATAGTGCGAAGGAGAGTTATCATTCAGGTATCTGATTTAGCATGATCGATGAGGTTTTGTGAGCATGGAGGGTGTGACTTTCAGATTGCAACTTTAAAAAGGCTAGGTCTTCATTGTCAAGTTAAAATGTTTACTGTCTAACTTTAATCAAAATGCGTGAAAAATATGTTTTTGAAGATTTATTTAGGGTTTAGAATCCTGCTACTTGATTTGCAGAAATGGCTGAACCTCTTGGAGGTGTTTTATGCTGCTGTGAGCACTTCTTTGTCATTGTTTTTTTGACAAATGCAAGTTTGTTTCCTGTCTCTCAAAGTCCCTATTTTCTCACCAAATTACTAAAATGTATGTTTGTTCTCCTATTTTTCTGTAACGTCTTATGTTTGAAGTGGATAAATAAACGCATAAACATTACACTGACCCAAGTTAGCATTCCTGATTATTGTTTGTCTTGTTTCCTTTATAGGCTGATGAAATGTCTGACCTCCCCACTCAGTCAGTGATGGAAGAAAAGTACAAGGATGAAAATGGACACATTGTTGTCAAAAAGGTAAAGCAAGATTTTATATAAGCTCTCATTCGCATATCACATGGCAGTATTTAAA
This sequence comes from Bovichtus diacanthus, assembly GCA_943590825.1. Classification (NCBI taxonomy): domain Eukaryota; kingdom Metazoa; phylum Chordata; class Actinopteri; order Perciformes; family Bovichtidae; genus Bovichtus; species Bovichtus diacanthus. The sequence goes on along the minus strand of CALSBV010012195.1, from coordinate 9,009,665 downwards.
GTGGCAGTAACAACCTCCAGTAAAGCTTAACAAAGCCAATTTGTGATTTGTGTGCAGCAATACCAAAGGCTCTTTGTTCAATAGTTTCTCCATTTCATTCAGAGGCAGACAACCTTACTTTCTGGAATGTGGTTGGTTACCTTTTCCTTTAAACAAATACTTCACCACCTAATGGTCTCTAAACACGTGATCTTCCTCAGGTTACGCGTAAAATAATTCGCAAGTGTGTTTCCGTGGACGGTGTGGAGCGTGAAGAGGTGTCATCAGAAGGAGGTCCACAGGAGTTCTTCAGTATGGCAGAGGGAGCTGGATACTCTAAGGTGGTGAAGCGGACTGTACTAAAGAGTGAGGGAGACCACACAGAGGTGCGTGTACTGTGTATTATGTGTGTGTTCAATACAGTAGTCTTCAAAATCTCTTTTTAACAGAAAATATCAGATGCGGCAATATTCATATTAGTAGTAGTATGTAAAAGGCAATCAAATAACAAACTAATAACGTTTTCTTCTGACTTAGGTAACGTTTGCTGAAAGTGAGGGTTTGAGTCCGGAGACAGCTGAAGGTTGGAAGGTCAGTCGCGGGGAAAGGACAATGGTGGTGGAGGGTGAAAGGAAAATGACACACCAGGGTGATCCGTCTTTGGCCTCTGACCTCCCCTCGGCCCAAGACGACTTCAAACAGGTTTGTTGATTAACCTTGTCAACATTATTGTGCTTAAGTAGCGTGCGTGCGTATGGAGAGACACCAAGTCTCTCTTTTTTGTTTTCACAATTAAATCCTTCCAAATTAAGTGAATACTGTTCTCTCTCCGTTTCATGCCACCAGGCACTAGGTTATATAAGTGGTTTTAGCAGGACAGAGCTCCCTCATGTGGTAGAGAGAGAGACTGTCAAAGAAGATGGAACTGTGGTCAGGAGGTGTGTGAGAGCTGGAGTGTGTGTGCGTGTGCGTGTGTGTGTGTGACTACTTGTTTTTCGTGAGTGTGAAGTGCTGTAGGTTTGTCAGTTCTACTAATATTGACTAATGTTTGCTAATGTGGCTATCATTAACCACTTAGTCAGTAGTGTACTGTACAATATTTATATTCTTTCTAAATCAAAGACAGATTTCATACAATGAAGATATGGTGAGATATGTCATTTCTGTCATTATTTCTTGTTTTTACTGTGTACTGTTATGTAGTGTTCCACTGTTAGCCTCTCAGAGAGGACAAGGTTTCTGCAGCTATAAAGTAGCTATGCTGTGCACGTGATCACAATTGAATGCTGGATTTACGAAGCATGATTTGATTTTTGGGTGTGTTGTTTCTCTCCCATAACATATCTTTCCAGTGTAGCAACATCTGTTTCTTCAATTCATTCATTTTTTGATGATGCTGACCTGTATTTCTCTGTTTGTTTCCTCTCCCTCCTTGATCCCTCGCTAGGGCCCACATGCGTAAAGGTCGCACCCACAGACGAACAGTGGTGAAGGAGGCTGGGCAGCGCAAACAGGTCCTTCTAGAGCAAGTGGACAACCCCAGAAAAGGGTCAAAAACACATGACCTCCAGCAGCATCTCCACAAACTCTTTCACCGCTACTACAAAGAAAAAAAGGAGGACAATGATGAGGACGAAGAAGAGGACGAAGAGTAGAAGAATGTGTAACACTCCCTCCCGCTCCCTGGCTCTGCCCATGCTAAAGTCTCGCCCTAATCCTATGCATTCGCCACATGCAATCCCAGTGTGCACCACGGCACCTCAAAGCTACCACTGTCTTCCCATTTAAGTCCTGGAAGAGGACCTTTTGTTCACACTTTGTTTTCTTCCCTGGCCGTTATCATGTTTTCAGGATTTTCTTTTCACGTTCTGATGTTGCTTTGCCTTTTTTGTGACCAAAGAAAGCCTTCTGTTGTTTTCCTGATTCATTTTACTTACCATGTCAGAATTTATATTTTTGTCTTGATGCTGTGGTAGAGCAACAAACAAAAACGAAAAAAAACACAAAGAAAACAGGGGAATACTTTTCACATCAACTAACTCAGAAAACCTCCTGAAGGTAAAGAACACTTTGCCTGCGACATACTGGTACTACTCTTTGAGTAGGTGCTTGGACTGAAAGACAATATCTCTCACACTGCACTGCCTCTCACAACCAGAGTTTCTCAGATATTCCTTACTTATAAACTGTCTCACTCACTGTTCTAGCCTCTCTGCTCTTTTTGATTCAGGTGGTCAAGATGTCACACAGAGAAAACCAGACTGTATCGACACTGAATTTTACTGCTGCTGCTGTGTTTCGTGTAGGCTATGTGTAATCTGTCTTTGGCAATTATATATTATCTATAATATAGACATTACTGACATCCGTAGCCTAGGAATTAATAATCACTAATGTAAAGTAGAGAAGGCATGACTAATCAACATCCGTCATTATGATCCTAGCTTTGACTGCTTTGTAGTTCTATGGATTGCCCTTCTGCGTCTCTTTCCCTTCTGTATGTGTCTTTCTTTCCGTGTTGTTATGTTTCATTTCATTTGTTTTTTGGGCCTTTTCTCTTAAATTGTTGATCTTGACTCATACTGTATGAATGGTGAATGTCTGAGGGAGGTTGTACTGTGTACTGTATGTTCGAGTGTGGGATAAAGAGAGGGTATTGTCAGAATTATTTAAGGCTGATTTTAAACTCAGTTTTTTTTGAAGATGTCTTAGTTTATTTTTGGTTTTGAGTTTAGTTTACTAGTAAGTATAGATAGCTTATTTAATCTTGGTTTGCCACTGGTGAATAAGATCATCACAGCTGTTTGAGAGTCACTCGTCTGATATGACATCTGTGGTAAGGTGATCAGGTGTTTCTGCTTTATTTCATTTTAGACTTTATTAGTTTATCTTTAGAACAAGTGTTGGGCCAGTTGTTGGCAGTTGTGTGCTGTGTGTTTGTGCGTGAATGGGTCCGAGTGTAGTAAAAGAGTGTGTGTCAGTTTTTGTCAGCGTAGAAAAGTAAACATTTTACAAACTGCATTTGCACTCCTGAATGTCACGAGGGAGCAGCTTCATGCTTTTTGTGCACAGGAAATGAGGTATAGTATATTTTAGCCACAGACATAGTTTCAGTTTCGCGGCTCAGATGATAAATACAAGATAATGATACACAAGGCACACACGCAATGAGGCAGGTTGAGAGCTTAACCATACCATTATTCACAGCTCTGAGCATCGCTACTGTATGTATCTACAACATGTAATGTATTTATTTCACTATCACTGTTTACTTTGTGATTTAGAAAAATGTCAAATGCAAACTAGTGGAAGTTCACTGTGACAGGTATGCTTTTAATTTTGAAGAATCAGCATCCCTTTTCTGTGATGATGACAGTTATATACATATACAATGCATATATAAATATCTATAAGGGCATGTATTACTGTATCAAAATTCAAAAAGACAAAAACAAAATGGCTGCAGTGTGTCTATGGCTGATAGAGAATAAAAAAAATCTACTAATGTATAGTGTTGTATCTTGTTATCCCTCGTGTACAGTTTGTACGGTACTGTGTCAGTTGCTAACTTGAAGATACAATACCATCTGTGCCCTGGTGCTGCCCCCAGTTGAGCCTCAAAGGTAGTGCAATAGCGGAAGAATCTCAGCAACAGGTTTTTGTTAACACCAATATGAACATTTATATGGAAATGACAGATTCAATAATAGAATTGAATTATTATGGTTAAATTATGCAGTCACAATTTCAAAGCATAAAAAGACAGAATGTATTATAATCAATTTAATTCCAACCATTCCATAAGGCTGGATGTTCTACATCTATTAAGACACTCAAATCAGTTACTTGTGAAATGTCACTTGATATGAACAAGGCAGCAGCCATGTCAGTGTGGGGGAAACATAGACACAACATGCACAGGCCGTTGTGAAATCCTCCATTTTAAGGCATAATTATGCCTATATGTTTACACTTTTAAAAGTAGCCCCTTTTTTCAACATGTATGTAACCCAGTTGTGCCCCCACTTACCTTATTGTCACTACAAATGTTTAATGATTCAGGCCATAGCTAGTTTAGAGGAGCTATTGATAGCTGCTATTGATGTTATCTGTGTGTTTGTGTATGCATATCTATATAAAATCCTTTTGGATATACAGTATATATCATGGCTCTATATCCCAAAAGTGTGTGAGGAAAGAGCAAAGATCACAAGGAAATACATCAATGAATGAACGTCAAAGTCTAAAACACGTCAGCAGCTGCCCTCCACCTCCGCACTAGGGGAACATTGACCAACCGGGCAACACAAAAGAAGTTAAAACTCATTCATTATCACACCTTTTAGCTGATTTATTTATTTCTTGAACATTTTAAGCCATCCTTTGCCGTGCTGGCAACAGGTTCACACCATATAAGGAGTGGTGCATTGCATTGACATCATACGTTTCGTCAAAAGAAATGTTTATCATATTTCCCCCTTACAAAAGAAGAGCCCAACCAATTGAAAAGAGCAAACAGTAAGGATGACGAAGACACTGGCATTGTCCCACAGTGGTAAGGAGACCACTGGTTGGTAGAAGCACTGATCGTCAAGGAAGACATCCCAACATTATTACAGTCCAACTCTCATTTGACTCCTTCACTGCTGTCTTACCATCTCTTGTCTGACTGCAACGATCTTCAATCCAATGCTTGTATGACACTTCCAGACCTATTAGCCCAACCGTCAGGTTAACACTTAGCCTGACTAAAGGTAGAGACTAAAGTGCCTTTGCTCTATCTTCATCATCTCCAACTTCTCTGTGCAATTGGCTAAGTAACACACTGGAAATGACAAGAATAAAATAAGAGAAACCCTACATACAGTCATACAATACAAATACAAACAATATGAAAAATGAGTTTGTTTTCTTCTCATTTTTATACAAAATGTAAGGGGTGCTTCTGCAACCAGGAGTTTATTTTTCCTCCTCTTAGATATGAGGTTTGATATTTACGCTGGATTTGAACCATAACTGTGTTCTTGTTTTTACAACAGTTCAATGATACTGGAGGACATAAGAAACATTTGGGACAGGACTGATGCACAACATTAACAAATGCAAACAAACAAGTCAGTGATTCACAAATCAAACAGAAGATATTAGTTTCATATGATCTTACTTACAATAATCCCCCCCATGCACTACACGATAGTCTTGAATTTTCATATATTACATATATGCTACATTCTCTTATTTCTTATTTCACTGATATAAAGGCAAACATATCTCGATGCAAAGTGTAAGCTGCTCTGCTTTTCTTTACATTTAAATTAGTATTATAGGTTGAAATCGGACAATTCAAACATTATGACTTAGCTCATAGCAAACATAAATGTAGCTCATAAACTGGATTTTACGTAAACTCTTAATTCCTCTGATAGCAAGAATAGCAATTTCAATGTTTGTTTTTATCAACAATCACAATGTATATACATCACCAGAACTAAAGCAAGCTCAATTTTAACATTCTGATCTTCCAAATGTTTCTGTATTGCACACACATAAATACACATAAAAATACAGAACTAATTTTTGGGAGAGGTTACAGTAGTAGATTTTTAAACATCTCTATTTTATATTTAAAATGCATACCAAAACATCTTAAAAAACAAACAAAAAAATGTCAATATGCTCTTTTCATTATGTCCAAATACAGTGTGCAGCCACCCGGTGGTGGTTTTGAATGATGTCCATTAATAAAATGCCATAACAGTAAAATGTATTAATACTTGTATCCTGCAATGTCATGTCCTTATAGAAGGGTCAAAGGTCAGATATCAGTCATGGGTTGGCTAGTTGGCTGCCCTACTAGATTTGCTGATGGGATTTTTTATTTTTTTGGACCAAATGTTGATATTCCATTAACTGCGGAAAAAGAGAGAGAGAGAGCGAGAGAGCGAGCGAGAGAACGAGAGAGAGAGAGAGAGAGCGAGAGAGCGAGAGAGAGAGAGAGAGAACATACATGTCAATGTATACTGAGAGGGTACACAGAGCAATGGCAAAGTTTACTACATAAAGAAATAATCAGACGGGTGGACATTTCTTCACAGCCCATATTAGGACATATAACAGCGTGAAAGCACAGGTCTGCTTATTAGCATCATAATGCCTGGACACAATACCGTTGAGCATGCTGGCTCACCTGTATTACTCACTGGGAAAAACCCTTACACACCTATTGTCCACCCTGATGTCATTTAACCTAGTTATACCTCAGTTATACAAATCAGACTTTTATGATTCATCTTTGTTCATATTCGGTAACCTCAGGTAATTCTCTGCATAACTTCGCCCAAAGTTTTCCTGGAGGCCTATTAATGGAACAGAGCTATTATTATTATTATTATGTAATGGCTCTTAAATGCCCTACCTTTGCAACTGACAGTTGCTCAACTCAACTGTACTTACTCCTTAGCTCTAGAATTTGGAGGGTGCCGTCTATTTTTTTTTGCCTTTCCATGGCAAAACATTTTAATAATGTAGGCCATCAAGTGCATAGTTGAGACACTTTTACAGGTTCTCATTCTCGAGTCAACAGGAAACATTAAAAACTCTGTTCAGTTCATCAAAATCACAAGTTTTAGTGCTATCGCTAATGCTAGCATTAGTTTAAGTTAGCGAGCAGCAAAATCTGCTGGCGACAGTCGTCATTCCAACCAACAAAATCTATGGTTGTCAGCTAGAAATTAAAAGCCTTCATAAATGACAGAAATGTGGTTAGCTACTTCAAATACTAGGCTGAAAAGCAGTATTTCACTGCCCTCTGTGGCTGAAAGTTTCAAGTCTGTCGCACCTGCTTTGACCAATAATTTAAAGATATGGTTGGGTGTGGGGTGGGAATACCTGCTACACTGTAGCAAGGTGAGAATTTTAAACACTCAAGGTCAGCGAAAACAAGATTTACAGGTGCTTTCTCTTTAATCAAGGTTTCTGCTGTCTGTTTCTTACGGTCTCTTACTGGGAGGGGATGCTGGGCGAGCCCGAACGGTGGAAGTGGATGTTCTGCCACTTGCCATCGCGGCGGTGCCACACACGGGTCTCCTCAGACTGCATGGTGCGGGGCATGCCGTTGGTATCCATGTACTGGGTCAGTCGTATATAGGCAATACACGCTGCATTTTCCCCAATTAGGTGCACATGTGGGTTCAAGAGGATGGTGTGCACTGGCTTGTTCCCTTTGGACAGCGCTAAAAGGGAGACAAAATGGCTGATTACAGGGAACAAATTTTTACCTTTATTCATACAGGTAATCTCATTGAGACACAGGGTCTCATTCTCAAGAGAGACCTGGTTAAATGTCATTGAGTAACACATATTAAATAGATATCATCCTGTCGCTTTGGTTTAATAGAGCTGTATAAACACTGACCCTACCTTAGAGAGGATACTAAGTGCTATGAAAGCAAGAGGAACTAAAAGTCTCCATACGTTGACGTTGGACAGTGGACAAGCACAGGCTCGCCAAGTGATTGAGGTTTCTAGGACATATCTGGTTTATCTGAACTATTTTTACACTGACTGAGGACATTCTGCCATTTATAGCAGTCATTATTCATTAGTGATTTTTTGCTCCAAGGTTATTCCATAACCACAGCCATGCCTTTGTAGTGTAGCAGCAAACATGAACTTTAAACTGACGGGACTAAATGTTGATATAGAAGAAACAATTTAGGTCATACCCACTAATGCACTATATACACTCTCTTTCATACACATAGCATGCTCAATGCCACTTTCACTGTGTTTGGGGATCTTCTTTATTTTGAAAATATTGATATCATTTTTTGCATTCTATAGCCTATTGTTGTAACCCTACCAATTCATTTGATTTCACCTCAGTGATTTCCGTGCACACCTGCTTCCCATCAACTGATTATGCGATTAGGATTATTGTGAGCTGCCTCCACAGGTGCTTATTGGTGCATTATGCCCGCATTTACTGTATATCTATGGCTCCTGTGAGAGGGAAGTTGTTGTAGTGTGTGAGCTACTCTAGTTAGTTGTTGATGTTCTGCCTGCACGTTACATTGTGGGACAAAACCCCGCTGAAAAGAATTGTGATTTTAGTACACATTGCGGTTTGATTTGGTCATGAATTAATGTATAATGTGCATGTTTGGTTCCATAGTTGCAGTACAACTGTTTGCCTTGAGCAAACAAGTTCTACAATAGCCCAAACCCACTAATGAGTAGACACTCTCTTTCATAAAAACAACATGCTGAATACCACTTTCACTGTGTTGGGGATCTTTCAAAAAATATGTATCAATACAAATGTCGGCATTCTATATTCGTTTAACCATACTAATTAATTTGATGCAATAAAACAAATTTTGCTTGGCTCTACCTCACCTGGCCACTGGATTATGTCTGCACACCTGCTTCCCATCAACTGATTATGCTTTTGACCTGTCTGTTATTGTAGTGAATGGTCTGCCTAAACATTACATTGCGCGATAAAACCTCGCTGAACAAAATGTTTAGTCTTAGGCTTCTTCAAGTTTACTTCATCTTGTCATGAATTGATATATAGGGTGTATTTTGGGCTCCATAGTTGCCAAGACATTTAGCAAACAAGTTCTCCCCACTGAGTATCAAACAGGAAGTTTTCCCCACAGTGCGTCAGAACAAACAACTGATGCATTAGATCATTCAGCACATCATCCCAATCTAAGCAAGAATGTTTATAATAAATGTCTCTTGCTTAAAATCTCCAGAGCAGCTGGAAAAACTTCAACAAATTAATGTGAATGAATAATACACAAGCGTTAATCCTTCCAAAGGCCACATTTTCTTTCTCAGTGTGTAGAGTCTTTGGGTGCGGAGCCAGCTGGCTACTTGCAGCTTTTGGAGCAACCCCAGACCCACGGTTATGATAAATTTCAAGTGCTGTGACAACAGTAGAATTAGCAGACATCGTGATAATTCCCTCTCAACTGTAAGATTCTGTTCTACTCTAACGAGCAATTTTATTTATCAATTTTGTCAAATGTGACAGTTTCAGACAACATACAATTGGCCTGATGATGCTGCTATAATTAGTTTTTTTTTTGCCAAAGTCATGATAAATGTTTTACCATTCTCAAAGTAAAAGCGATGGAAGTCATGTCCTTCCACCAAGTTGCCCAGGGCCTCAGGCTCAAAGGAAGTTAGACCAGGATCACAAATCTTCCTGTTACACCAAAAAAAAAAAAAAAAAGCATACAGAATCAGCAAAAGGACGTAAGCAAGTCAGTATAGCCATTTAATTGTTACAAATGTACACATTTAGAAAGAAAGAAACTTACGCATAGGACTCAAAGTCTCCATTGTTGATGGACTCAATCAACTGCTCAGTGACTTTGATAATTTCCTGTTTGCGAGCTACAACAATAAGATCACAGAACATTATTAACTTCACAAACTGATGTAAAAATTGCTAGTTGTTACTTGATTTCAGGCAAATGTCGGTCTGAGTGCAGATAAAAGAAATTGACATCAAATCAGGTTCAAATGGGTTCTAGTCTACGAATTAGCAGGGTTTCAACGTTATTAGAAATGGAAGGCGCTCAACAAAAGTATTTCACAAATGTTTTGTTATTTCATATCTGTGTAACAAAACAACAAGAAAGCCTCCCATGACTAATAGTGATATTAGGCAAGAAAATGCAAGATGACACGATTCCTTTCACCCAACAAAGATCAAAATGAACAAAGACAAAACCAATGCTCAGATGCAAGTCTTCGGAACAAAAGCAGTTTCAACTAAGTAATGTTGACAGTTACCTTTATTGTTATTGGTGCAGGCTGGGGGATATTAAAAAAAAAAAAAAAAAAAAACTTAATTTGTGCAACAAAATAACATGTTAGATAGTAAAGAAATATATAAATCAGTACTTCAGCTCCATTGCCTTCACTGCCATGAGCTTCAACACTGTGTGTGTGTGTGTGTGTGTGTGTGTGTGTGTGTGAGTCAGCTTTTTACTGTGAGAGTCAATGTTTGGGTAAGTCAGAACAGAGGGCAAATAGAGGAGTGAGAAGAGCATCTGTGTCTACAAAAAACTAAATATTCAGCAGGAGAGCATCTTCTTCCAATTTGAATTCAGAAGAATAAATGGAATGGAAGGAGCAGATATTTAGGGGTCGAAAACAGATGTTTTATTTCACTGGAGAAGCGATTAGTAAGAATGAAGAATCTCGAACCATAAACCATATCAAAAACCCACTCATCTAAACCACGGGAATTATTTGAACATCAGGAACACAGCATTTGAGACACAAATATTTATTTCTCCAGTGATGACTGGGTAACAGGAGGGAAACAAATCAGGGCATCCCCCAACCCCCCGGCGGAGGGACTTACTCTGAACTGAGGAAGTGGGAGTCAGTCTTGAGTCAGACATCTGTGAGGAACGGCTCTTAGAGCTCAAGATACCGCTCACTAAGCTGCCCAGACGAAGGGCTGTCAGTGGTTGCATGGGTGGGTGTGTGATTGGGTTTCGACGTGTGTTGGATGGGAGATGTTACAAAGATAAGTAAATACGTACGTAAGTATGTACGTACGTATGTATGTACGTACGTACGTATGTATATATGTGTGTATGGGCAAAGGCAGGATAGGAATTAAGGGGCAAAAATGTCAACAATGCATGAAGGAAAAGAAAAAAGTAGAAAAGAGAAACATTTAGTAACAGTGAAAACAAAAGAAGCTACGCAAAAAAAAACTGAAACAGCAAGCTGTGTTCGAGATGGGAGAAAATTGAGGATGCGAGGGAGGGCAGGACGGAAAAAGAACAGGGCGGACTGCATTTTGCGAGAGGAGTTGACAGCCAGAGGGGGGGGCTGGAGGGAGCGGGGGGTTGCAGTTGTTAACTTGCTGTATATTTTAACTGCGTCGCAAACAGAGTGAAGAAAAACATATGAAGGAGTGAAACAGTGAGGACCGACTGTTGTAACAGCGCAGCGTAGGTGAAGACTGTAAGAAGGTCAATCAAAAACACATTTTCCTACCTTTCACATCCTCATCCTCAATGGTGGTGTTGGCGCTCTCAATGGACTCCTGACAAAGAATGACAACCTACAGAGTTTGTATATATAATGCATGTATCGATAATCACATAGTACAATTAAATTATTTGTAATATCAATGAGTTTTGAAAAAAGAATAATTAAATGTTCTCGCAAATACTTCTTGCTATACTATTAGAGTATTTACGGGGAATTTCTGTCTTTATTTTTACATTGCAATATATCTGAAAGGAAACAAGAGATGCGAGAGGAGGGATGACATGCAACAAAAGTCCCCGGCTGGGTTTAATTCAGATTACATGGTTAGGGTCTTAAACCCCGAGGTCACCAGGACGCCCAGATGGACATAACTTATTAACAGTTGATCTTATAAGAGCACAAGATAAGGGCGTTTTACAGTTGGTGGAGGGAGACGCTTCTGTTATTAATTGAAATTGGAAAATCAAAAGACTTAAAGTACAGGGGCAGACAACAATGAAAGTGATGGTTTTATTGTTATACCTTATTTCCATCCACGGGGTTGTGGATCACAGTTGTCTGCGGTTCCTAAAGAGAACATATTACGGAGAAATTGTGGGAAGAAATAACTATAGAGGGACAGAAAAGGTATGATGGCATAGAAACCGTTAAAGGAAATGTGTTTTTGTGTATTTTTTTAAAATTTGAATATATACAGTATATATACATATATATGTACACTAAGTATATATATATATATATATATATCTACACTATCTCTGTCTGTGTGTCTGTTCATACATACACGCAATTTTCTATACATATATTTATCACAATGCATCCTAAACCTTTCTTCATTACTACTTGTTTTTCTTTCTTCATGCTTTTTTTCTCTCTTCCTGCACGATATTGTTGCTCAATGTCTTTTTTTGTGTCTGCTTTTCTCTCATCAGCCCACTACATTGTCCTGCCTTGGTAATTAAATGTCTGGGCTTTTGAAGAATCGATCGTGATGACCCGCTCAGTCCTTTTAATCACTCCCACTGATTACACTAGATTATAACATAAGCATAGGCAGCCTGCGTGTGTGTGTGCGTGTGTGTGTGTGCGTGTACATTACGATGAAGAGAGAAAGGAGGATAGAGAAAGAGAGAGAAAGGAGGATAGAGAAAGGGAGAGAAAGAGGCCATGTGCCTGTGTTCATATACGTAATCATCTCGACAGCAAATGGGGGGACAGAAAGCCTTTGACATCATGCAGAGCAACAGTCATGTGGCCTGACGTAGACAGCCAGTCAGCAGACACCATGCGCAAGCCAATGAGTGACAGCCAAATCACTTGGGAATGTAGCATCATAACGGGCCTAAGGAGGCGACATCCTCACACTCCCAACTACTCTATATGAGCAGCAAACCCTATACATTCTTGCTACTTTTACAATCAAATGCAAAACTGAAAGCACTAAAGACCATTTCACGACATGACGGGAGCACATGCATTGTGTAGGTGTGTAAAGAAGAAGGAGAGAGGAGGGGTTCTTGCAGAATACATCTAATGCAAAACTGAGGGTTGAGGTAGAGGTTCCCCCAAACTAAAGATTGAAAAATGCACTGGTCAAAGCCCAGTCCAAATGTGTGTGTAGAGGATTACTGTTTCCGCTACATTAACAATATACAGAACCAGCAAATCCAAACTGGCCAAGCTCTGTATGCTCCACGCATGCTCTGCTAATTCAGATGAATGAATGAACACATCAATCTGAATTATGAATAGTATATTTTTCATGGTTAGCTGTATTAAATATGCTGGAGCCGGGACATGCTGCACAGTCACAAAAGCTTTAACACACTATTTCATTCCGGCATAGCCTAAGTTCAGCTCGACATCTGTTTCAAACGTTAAAGTTTCTTTATTCTTATACACCTGGTTAAGAATTTAAATCTTATCAAACAAGGCTGCGATCAAACAGGAAATGATCTGAGCCAGTGTGAAAGGGTGAACCTGTATCTCCTCCACAGTGGGGTGTGAGGTAGGGAGGTGTTAGATGTTTTGTGGATGAAGGTGCAAGTGTAGGAGAAGTTGTGTGTTTATACCAGCGCAGGGGCAGGGCCAGAGTCTTTAGGGCTGGTCACTGTGTTGGCTTTGTTGTTGACCTGCAGTGTAAAGGGGACATGACACACATACACACTTTTCAGACACATTTGTGCACACAAACGTATACACACACACACACACACACACTCTCTGGCTACGGTCTATTCCAAAGAGATCATCCCAACTCATGTGTCCCAAAGATGTGATGTTACTGAGTGTGACATTGATCCCAACCAAGATGTCTTTATGAAATCTGTGTAATTTACAAAGTGCACTTATGTAGGAGCGCATGTGTATTGAGGAAAAGCTCCACTTGAACTGAAGCATAAGAGGTCAGTTAAACTAGTCAGTGCTGAAGGTAGGGCTTAGCAAAATCTCAATATATCACTATATAACATTAGTCTATATGTAAAAACCACACAGTAAAGCCGATTTGTGTATACTCCTGTGTGAATGTAATACTTTAGTGCAAAATGAACATCACAGTTTCGAGTGAAATTATAGAGAAAAAACAAGAAATATATCTAGCTATACATTGACTATGTTTACATGCATGCACACAAATACAGAGTAATCAGATTGAGATTCGATTCCATTGAAAGACAATGTATCATATCAAATTAGCACCCAGCCCTAGCGGAAAGGTGGGGAAAAATATTAAAAGTAGTCAGAGGGAAACTGCTTATGTTTCTAAAAAGCACATTTCTTAATATGCAGCCAATGTTGATTGAATTCTAAACTGCTAGACTTGGGAGAATACAAAGGAGGCTGTTAGTAACAACATAGGGGAGATGAGGAGACAGCAGTTTAAATCTATTTTTGACTACCCACCCTGTCTAATAGGGTAGCAACCAACAGGTAAGAAAACATTTATTCAATGGCCGACCAATATCAAAATAGGAAACTATGCAAACAGAACCTCCACCAACTTTAAACTTTCTATCAATATGAATTTAAACAAGTACTGGTCCAACCATACATTGAAGGGACTGTAAGTTAAAGCTAAGGAATAACAAGCATTTCCCACTGCTTGGATTGACTGTCCCTGAGTGATAAGTGCACAGTGCAAAATAATTCTTCGGAAGGCTCCTCAGATACTGAACGTTATGTTATTGTAACAAAAGCATTTTCTTCACTGTCCAAAGCCACTCACCTTAACGCCATCTGCCTTCTTGTTCAGCAAACTCTTGGCTGCTGTAGAAGGAAAGAAAGAGACAAAACTTCAGCATGAGAGTTCACAAACCTGAGCCTGAGGCTACACTAACATGCAGCAAGCATATCAGTCAATTGTGCTTATCTTCAAACTCCAGGTGCAAAATCCAACTGCAAGATCCATAATGCAATGCAACAGATGCTCAGAATGGCATCTTCATTTATGCAAGGTTGCTCTCCTGCTACATACTAATTCCTATGTGAAGTGCTGAAGGGTAGGTGGTTGATTGGGTGTGCATTTAGCAAGTGATGAAAGGGGGTAATCTACCTATCTCCAACAGACCCACACAGCATTCTCTAGTGACATTTGTACACATACGCATGCACTTAACCACTAGCACCCACACATACAATGCCACCACTCTGCTCTCATCATGGTATTAAAAATAATCCAAACACTCGATTGCATTTCAAAATACATGCTGTCTACTTGTCAAAATGTAATTCGGATCTCATACTGGCACTTTTGCAAGCATGAGGTTCTATTTTGTTCTTTTGAATACCAAACACCTCATCCTCATGCATATGTGATTGGATATTAAAAGAGTAAGTAAGGCCTAAACATCACAACTATTTAGTTGGGCCCAAACCCGCATATTGCCCTGCCATTCAAAAAAAAAATCTTACCTCAAATGGAAACCACAATCCAAACAAAATAAGGAAAGAAATTTGAAAAAGGAAGAAAATGATGAATAAAGAGACACAAATGCACTAATGCATTGTATTGTAAAATGAAGAGAGAAAGCAGGCTAGTAAGAGCATGAAAAAAAATAGACATAGGTCAAAGGAAATGCATGCAAAAAGGTATGATAGAGCGCAAAATCAAGATAAAGTGAAATAGCAACAGTTAGAGAGATAAACAGAGGTAGCTTTGTTTACCAGCGGGCACCTTTGTGCCAAAATCATCTTTTTTCTGTTTAAAAAAAAAATACCAAAGGCATTCAAAAATAGGTTTAAAAGCCTCTATTCTATATTAAAGTTAAAGATTGACTGCACATTTTTTTACCTACTTTGTAGTGTCTCTAATCTGTTCTCCTCATTCCTAGAAAGTGGAGTTTTCATAGCAAATCTAACCAAACTACCACCAATATTAAAGGAAGAGAAGTGTTTCAACCCTCCCGTCCTTTTAAGATAAATGTCTTTCGTTTAATAGATGTAGCCAGATCTTGGACACTAGGCTGAGAGAGACATACCTGAGAAGTTTCTTGTGACCAGCAAAGTGGTCAATATGGCTCCCTGCAGTTATAGAATAGAAGGAAGGAAAAAAAGAAGAAAGGAAAGAAGAGACAGGTATAGGAATATTGATTATAAGAAAAAGGAACACAGCAAAAGGGAAACTCGAAGGTTTTAGAGAAGAAATCATCATTTCTAAGTTACCCTGTAAAGTCTTGAGTGAGGAAGACGGGGGGGGGGGGGGGCTGGATGGATTGTTCTGTATAAATAGAAACATGAAGAATTGCCAGACGACTCACCTTGAGTTTCCTCCTGGCGTTGAATTTCTTCAGGCACTCCACCGTCTCCTGCCTGTGCATCATGGAAGCTACAGTGGACCGTTGCTGCAGGAAGAAGATGAGAGGATTTAAGGATTAAGAGAGAATGGAAACAATAGATGGGAGGAATGTATGCATGTGCATGTGTGGGCAATGAGACTTTGGGTGTTGGTACAAGTTGGATCTGACAGCATTACTGATGCTACAGAGGAGTTTGGTCATCATTATCAGTGTGTGGGTCTTTATTTCTGTTAGTTGTGTGTGTGACACATACGCAGATCCAGGGATGTTTGAGGGCCTCTGTGGCAGTGATGCGTTTACTGGGGTTGATGGTTAACATCTTGTTGATCAGATCTTTGGCCTCAGGAGTTACAGTGTCCCACTCTGGGGATGGGAACTGGTCAAAAAAACAATAGAGTGTCAAATGACCATTACAAAGCTAATAGGGACAAAATACAGCATCATCAGATATTTATTTATTGCAAGGCAAAGGATAGGACAAACACAACTAGAAAAACAAGTGAGCAGAGAGAACATTTGTAAAACAATCATCTTCAGAGGAAAACAGGGAACCAAAACTAGCGTAAATATGAGTATTCACTTTTAATTTTAACAGAACTTTTTTGCTGAATTGATGCCCATCGGCTAAGGAAATTAGTAGACAAGAAAATCGATCCAGGTCATCTCTTGTATTCTTCAGCACAGGTTTTAAGTTAGAATTTAAAAATCTAATTGATCATAATCATAATCGATTATGTTATGTCCTCTGTAAGGTAGACAATAAAGATTAGGTTCCTTTTACAATTGACCTCTTGTCAAACATTTTCTAGCTGAGTCAGATGAGATCAAATTATGTTTTTTCTTTAATGGAATGGAGGTTAATGTATTAAGACGTCTACATTCTAAATTGACAGTGGAGGAAACCAGCGAGTCATGCTGAATGTAGTCATGACATCGAACCGTCTGAGAGGAAACCTATGGAAGCATTTTGTATTTGCCATAAATTACAAAATCATGTATAAAAGTAAGTCTGTTTGCTGACATTTAAAAATGCCCCTGCCTAATGGTAATGTAAAAGAAATAGCTAATGGTAACTACATCGCTATTGTATTCTGTTCCCTAATTTAGATGAGGAACTTCACAACATGGTGCACCTTGTCTGTCATTTTAGTAAAGATTAAGGTAGCAGTGACATGATGATGATGAGGTTTATCACGTTCTTCATTTGTTCAAACATCGTTGTTAACGACATTCTTACGACATACGACAAGTTTTACTGTATGTGTGTGAGCATTTACATCATAAGCTCCAGCCTTGATTTGTTGGTAAAGACGGTGCTGGTCCTCATCCCAGAAGGGAGGGTAGCCCACCAGCAGAATGTATAAAATCACACCTTAAAAGGAAATGACATGGTAAGTTAAGCATGTTAACAGAAAACACCAATATAGTGTAGTACTGTATACTGAAAAAAACAAATATTACTCATTACTAGTAATCCGTTGAAACAACATGAAGCTGCAGTGTTTGCGGAACACTCTTCTGCACACACCTGACCAGGTCAGACAAAGCCATGGAGGCTTTAGCTCCAGCGTCAAGTTCATTCAAACAGCTGCACTGAGAGAATTTGAATGTTATTTACCACAGGCCCACATGTCCACCGGCTTCCCATATGGGTCTTTCCTCAGAACCTCCGGAGACAAGTAGCCCGGGGTGCCGGCAAAACCTGGAGGAGTGATATGGAGGAAGGGAGGAGATGTGGAATGGTAGGCAGGAGTGGGCATTTCAGTGACTAGGCTGTTTCTCAACTAAATGAGTGATTGATTGATCGACTGGTTGGTTGCTTGATTGACTAACTGATTCAGGTTGAAAAATGGATGGATGAATACTCACCAAACCATGCCTGCTGGTCCCCCTGCACCTCGATAGCCAGCCCAAAGTCAGCCAACTTGACCGCCGCCCCCTTCAGCTTACTGGCCAATAGAAGGTTCTCAGGCTGGGGGGGGCGGAGTCAAACAGGTTAGAGGTGAGAGGTCACACGCTCTGGGAACAAGCCGCCCACAGACACAGATCTAAAATCAGATTAGCCAAACCAAATCCTAATCCAAACTATTAGGGGTCAACGATGCTAAACTGCTCTTAAATCAGTGTCTGAGGCAACTCCCTTTCTGCCACACAAATGACAGAGAAACATAAATGTGCACGGGACCAAATCTCTACGTGACAAAGGACATTTTCAACACTGGAGCTGTGGACTTGCTCCCCAAGTCTCATGGATTCTGAGAGAGTGAATTGGTAGTGGACGTGATGTGCTCGTCCACAAAAACATCAATCCACTGTTAAAAATCCATGAGCGGGAACAAAGTGCACACTGCAGGGAGAAGGATACAGGAGGGAGGTGTGGTGTAACAGGAGACGTGGGTGTAAAAACAAGTGACTCAGCCACATGTGGGTACCGACAAACACACACCGCAAACTAACATAGTTTAGCACAATCATAAATATATGCAGGCACACGTGCAAACACGCCCTCAAACACACACGGGCACACAGACACACACACACACACACACACACAGACACAGACAGACACAGGTGCAGAAAGGTCTTTGCTAACCTAAGGCCAGTTAGACAGTGTGCTCTAATGAATAATACATTTCCTAACATTTAGAGATTCTAAACACAGACAGCCTGTGAGCAGTCAGTTTATGGCAGACATATGACTTAACAGGACACTTACTGACAACTGGACAGCATCTACATAATCATTTACATAATGATGAATAAATCCTCCTGATTATGAAGTATTTAAAAACTTAACATGACTCCAGAAAAAGACGCCCTCTTAAAGAAAGTCTATTCGGATTTTTCTTTTACTATGTTCCTTACGGTACAGTTACACGTTCACATTTGAACATATTCAAGAGAGCTCTCTCGCATTATCTTCCCTTTCCCCTTCACATGAAACTGCTCTTGGGAGGTTATGAGAATACGGACTATGATTAGAATATTCATGACCTTGGAAAATCTTTCAAATCTCAACATAATTTGTACATAATTATGCAAATGGTGATCACTCCTGAGGTTCTGGCTTTTGATTGCTCCTATTCCTGTCACCATAGTGCTACACGTGGAGTACTACACAATCACATACACACACTTAAAGATGCTAGCATGCTCTCTGCCACATCAGGGGTAGTAATAGAGGAGGATCCTTATTCTTGACATTGACAGGACGGATATTAAGCCCAGAATATATACTCAACAAGATTCTACAATATGAGCCTTAAGCCTTTGCAGTTTGCTAGGTTTTAATCTTATTCTGCACATCACAATTGCAGCCGATGTCAAAGCTGAGGTCAAGGTCAAATCAGTTTAATTAATTCTTCAAAGCTTTTAGGGCTTCTTCCCAGGAAGAATGGAATAATGTGACAAATAAAAAAATCTTTATGATGACATTTTTCCTCTCACATGATAAGAGAATTATCGATTTCACTGTTATGTAAACAACCAGATTGTGAAGAAAAGGCAAGTGGACGCACAGGGTAGGGACTGTGAGCGGAGTCACTGGGCCTTTCTGAAAGTTGCCATCTGTTGTACAGATTCAGGACTGAACATGGCTGCAGCCGTGGCAGCGGTCATACAAACCTTCAGGTCTCTGTGGACGATCCCATTAACATGGCAGTGATGGACACTCTCGAGGATCTGCTGTATGCAGTGGCTGATGGCAGGAGAGTAATGAACAAGCACAGGATTGTGACGGAACAAATGGAAGCAGAGGCAGAGAGAGTACATGAGGCAAATTAATTGAGGGCACGAGAAGAGGAAACAGTCCAATAACAATGTATCATATGTCCCTCTCATTAGGCTTCTTATGTGTGATGCTGTTTTCTTGACGGTGACATTAAGTCACATGAAGGCAAGTCATTTTTCACAAGATTTGATGTATTACATTATACAGACAAACTCAAATTCTACAGTGTCTATGACAAGGAAACGCAGATACACACACACACACACACACACTCTACCTTTCCCTTCCTCTTCCCTCTGGGGAGGAAGTATTTCAACACAAAGCTGGCAGTGTAAGGTAGGCTGTGTATGATTAATACCGCAGGCTATATGTCGTTAATCACCTTTATAAATAACTCCATGAGGTGCCTCAGAGACAAGGCAGCTGTATCACACCTTTGAGAAGACCATATGTGAAACACACAAATATAGTATACACACACCCACACCAGTAACAGACAGAGATGCATAAGGGCTGCTGTGCTCAGCAGTGAGCGTGTGAGCGCGTGTGTGTGTGTGTGTTACCTTGCATCAGCCTCACTGTAGTACTCCCTGGCTACGATGTCCTCGAACAGCTCTCCTCCTGTCACCCTAGGGAAAGACAGAGAAAACAATAGTGCCCATGTTTCTGTCCCTCTGTATTGATGTGAAACAATCATTCATTGTTTTTTAACTGCACTCAATGATACACACACGCCTCATGTATTTATAGACATCCTTAGATACACTGTATAGTTATTACATCCATAAACAAATATAGAACAAGCCATACACTTGTATATTAATGTTGTGTGTGTGTGTGTGTGTGTGTGTGTGTGTGTGTGTGTGTGTGTGT
>CALSBV010012195.1:8905721-8985032 GCA_943590825.1 Bovichtus diacanthus | reverse complement strand
TCTCTCTCTCTCCCTCTCTCTCTCTCTCCCTCCCTCTCTCTCTCCCCTCCACAGGTAGTCCACCTCCCAGCCGGCTGGACATCTGTTGTCTAGCAACTCCTGCTCCAATCAGAGCGTCAGGCCTCTCCTCTCTTCTCCTCTGCAGTGGAACCAGCCTTGCATGCAAATGGCCGACATCGAGAGTTCACACACAACTATCAAACTACAGACAGGAAAAGCTAAAGTAACTAATTCAGGAGCCTACACACTTTATAAAAGGCGTGTTTTTTTGAACACATGTCCTCTGTAACATCAAACTGTTTAACCCATAACACGCAGAGCACAAACTGTGGACATGCATTAGCAAAGGGTAGAAATGCAACTTTTGCTGTGAAACTTAACAATTCTAGTGTCCTGGCTCTGTTAGAGACTTACTGCCGATCAGAACACGATACTACAGACACGATCTTGAATTAATAAAATGGCACAATAGTGGACAACATGTCAATAACTTTGCCGTTTGGTTGAGGTCTGCACAGGTTTTAGCACTGCTGCGTCATAATAAGAAGGACGCTTGGTTTGCCACGGTCCTTTCTACGTGGGGTCTGCAAGTTCTTCCTGTGCAAACTTCAAAGACATACAATGACTAGATTGGACCCATGTGTGTGAGTAGAGGTTTGATTGTCTGTATGTTAGCCTGTCAAAGCATTTTTAGTTTTGAATGGACTAGAAAAATCACATTTTACACCTTCCCCTGAATAATTTTCTGCTGCAGTCAACTCTGAAATCTGCCTCACTCTCAAAAAGACTCAGACTGACGACAATGAGTTCTGACTGGCTGACAAAAATGCTTAACAATACTTCATGTACCTGTGTGTGTGTGTGTGTGTGTGTGTGCATGTGTGTGCGTGCACAAGCTTGAGCCCTACTGCCACAGCTACTGGTGAGAGGATTTTTTGCTTACATAGTTAGAACTGACAGCAGCATTTCTGCATATTGTGAAGCCGTTGTGCAGACAAATGTGAAGCTACCCCAGTCAGCTGTTATCTTTCAGGCCAGATCTAAGCTGCGCGTCTGAATGTCTGTATGTATGTTACTCTGCAAGGCAGTGAACGACTATTCATATACAAAGTAAGACCATGACGGTTGGTGATTTAGACGTTATCTGCAAAATGATTTTCTTTCACTTTTTTTAATAAAAAGGTAAACATGTTGAAAGTTGGGTCTTTTATTCTTATTCTAATTTTATGCCAAGACATGCCATATCACATTATTTGTTAGTGCCACGAAACAATCATAAAACAGTGTTTTTGATGATGGTCTTTTATGTAATCACAAAACCGCCTAATAATCTTCTGTGATAATTATATATCGCTATATTATAGATGCTAGACATAAAAAAAAAAAAAAAGGACAAATTCTGAATGAACACACATCTGTCATTTGAGCGTAGTTTGATGTGAAGGGAACATAGTGGTGTAGGGACGCTGGTGTGCTGTGTCTCTGTCAGCTGCTTTGCTGTCTGTAGGACACTGATGTCTTGCAATTGTCGCATCATAAACCATCTTGTCTAAAACAATCTATTGTGGCATCAGCATTGCAAGTATGTAGCATCTGTCCTGCCCAGATTATCACACTATGTACCATATTAAGGACTGTCCACTTATTTACATCTCTGTTGGTTCGCCGACAGCGAGCTTGACGTAAGTGGAGCTTCCTTTGTGTCTCTTTTGTCTCCATCTACAATTTTGAGATAACTGAATTAAACTACTTGACTACTTATGTATTACTTAAGAATTATCTAAGATTCTACTGACATTGACAAGAGTAAGGCAAACTCTTTCGAGACAATCCTTTTATCTTACCTTTTAATGTTAAAGTTTCATAGAAATGTAATGGCCAAAGTAACCAAGTCACTATCTGCAAGGAAAACATAGTGGAATAAGTAAATAAGTGGAACTGCATTTCTTTGCTAAGTCATTACTCTATTACTTCCTATTGGTTCCCTTTTTTTCAGTGACACACTGAACTCTCTGCCTCTCTTCTTCAGACCCATTCCCACTTCCTCATACTTATATCAAGGCCTCTTCATTGCCGTTTTCAATCCACCCTTTCACCATCACACCCATCTACACACATGTTCCCTCTTCTCTCATGTGCTCTGCATTGCCTTCCCCACCCATCTCCTAACCCTGCATCACCCAATCACTCAACTGCTTCACTTTCCTTCTTCTGATTAGCTCAAGCTCCACATATACCGGCCCAGATCCTTTGTTCCTGTTGTTCCTTTGTTGTGATAATTGCAATACAGTTCTTGTTACCTGCCTGCCAGACATGCTGCCATTTGGACTCTCTGCCTGTAAGTTATTTACAATTAAATCACTGAAGTCATCCGGTTGCCTCCAGCTGTCTACCTTTTGGGTCCAATCCTTGCTGTCTAAATGTCAGGCGTATATGTACCTTGTGATTCACATGAATATTTCCTCTCACTTTATACATTCAATTTGCTTGGTTTCTTGGTTTCGCGTTGAATCATCCTCCTATCCTGGCTTTTCCTGCTGCAAAACTTTTCTTCTGATCTGTATGTGTAGAAACTGAATCAAAGAATCTGTCGTTTTTTTGTGGTCTTTTTATGCACTTTACAGGCAGGAAGAGAGCTACCACTTAACTCTGAAAACAGGAGTATTACTGATTCAGTGAGCCGTTTGCTGATGGAAATAATTTACAGAGTATGGACAATTTGTCTGCAACTTTTCAAGAAAACAAACTCCAACATTTCCCAACCAGACTCCACCAAACTCTCTTCTATTTCCCCCTCTGTCTCTCTCCAGTGCGGCGTATTTCTCCGTCAGTTTCTCATGTGTCGCGTCTGCAACCGCACTGCAGCAGAGTGTACAGCTCTGTGTTTGTGTGTTTTCTTTGCCTTTTGTAGTTCGACATCCTGTTAGTCGAAAACTACCAGATTTAGGGACAGACACAGGCAGACATAGAAAGCGAGAGGAAAAAGAAGCCAGAGACAGAAATGGAGACAGAACACACACCTGACAGAGAGAGGCAGTCAAACACACAAAAAACAAGAGACGGACAACGAGGCCAGCACGTGTGGCTCTGGAGTTGTGTTCACCTCTCACCTTGTGTTGTATCTTCACTCTTGTTTGACAAAGTTATGGTGGTCATTTCATTTCTGCTCTCTTGTAGCAATGAGACCCACATACTATTGTCAAGCAGAAATTCCCTCCACACACCAGGAAAATGTTTTTTTTTTTTTTGGTCTCACGTTTATCAAATGGTTGCAATTTCTCTTTCTGATAACTAATATTACTATACTATCAATATTACTAAATGTATGGACATAACGTATGATTGGGATTACATACCTTGATTTGGTACTACTTTTTCCAGGCACGACATGTAGACCTACAGTAAATGCCTTTTTACTGTCGACTTTGCTGTTAAATGGTAGGTTAATTAAGTGGATAGTAATGGCAGCGTGACCTGTATAATACGGAGTGACTTCGAACGGAGTGAAACACTTAGCAACATTTGTGAAGAGGAAGACATTTGTTTCTGCAGGAAAAATTAACGGAAACCTTTGCTGTTTTACATCCCGACCTCAATCAATAAATCCAATTCTCTGACAAAAAAAAGTTCTGTATCTGTGGCTGTCGAAGGACCGTAATAAATAAATAAACTGCAACGTTTCTGTATTAAACCAAAGTATTTATTAATAAATAAAGCAAGATCTTCACTGACCTTAACCAAAGTGTCACCTATATCTAACCATTGACTAGATTCGAGTTGGTCTGTGATCATCCACCCCAACAGCCTCCCTGTAACTTCTGTGCAATACACATTGCCTCTGAACATAATCAAGACAGAAACTACATAAATGGGAAGTTAGTTCTATAAATGTAATTTCTAGGAAAAGGGGCAACTGTAAAGTATACGTATCAGTTTCAAAACATATTCTGGGAATTTATGCTGGGCATAATTCGATGAATCCCTTTTTAAAACAATCAATAATTCCATCAATAATGAAAATGAACCTTAGTTCAAGTCCTATCCCTAATACACACACAAATCGACCCACCACACACTCCACAACAGGGTGCTGGAATTGCTCTGCACTGGATTAATTAAGAGTTTTAATTAAAAAAGATGTAGTGGGTTAAATGTAACATCCTCTGCGGACAGCGGCTAAGTAGTCCTCATCCATACGGTCCAATTCTACCCCCCGCAGAACCCGAGGGTTTAATGAAACCATCCAGGATGCCAAGACACCCGTCGCCCTCCACTGGTTCCCAATAGAGGGAGAATTATGAGACTGAAAACTCCCTTGCTTTCTCTTCTGAGGAGAAACAAAAGGTGGCTGGTGTCAGAGATAAAACTGCCCCCGGAGTATTGCTAGGAGCTCTTAACATATGGTAATGGCTGCCTTTATCTTAGCCGCACGCACATTAGACTAATATGTAAAAAGGGGTTTAATCTGAGGGTTGGTTGTCTGGACACATACTGACACATTACATTCTGTGTATAATCGCGTGCTGTATATTGACACAAAAGCTGAGGATTTAAATGCAGCAATGAAGCCGTACTGTACAGTGAATTCTTACATTATGATAAAGGCTACATGATGTCACCCATGTAGGATGAATGAGGTGCTGCTAAAGAACATTAGCAGAATCTAGTTATCAAACAACTAACCGTACACACAATCATATTACAAACGATCGTTCATGGTGATCTGGTTAACGGACTGTAATAAAAGCACGGGTGCCGTCTGTCGTCTATGTAACTTTCCATGCAAACTTTGAAAACAGTATAAACATACAAGCCAAAGCTCAAGAACACACTAGTGTTGTTCACACTTTCTACATCTGCCGGAGCAAAATTGTTGCTGCATTTATCCACAATACCTTCCAACAGAACATGCCTGAACTTTCCATTGAGCTTTTCCCTTTTACTTAGCGGTGGGGGGGGGGGGGGGCAATAGTGTTAATGTAATGAGAGCTAGATGTTTTGTAGCTGTACAGCATTCCACGCCTACTGCTGCTACTGCTTGACAGAAATATTGGTATATCTGCCTCCTCTGCTTCTGATTTTGTTCTGCAAGATTTTGGAAGATCGGTGCAAGATTGGGACTTGTGGAAAGAAAAACTTGTACTGACAACAAAATGTGATATTTACAGTTACTGTTTTAGAAATGGAAAAATGTTTGCAAATGTGTGGCAGCAGTGCTATATCCATTTCTCCATCTATTTAGCTGTAATGAGAAATGAACAGAAATGCAACAATTAAGTGTTTTAATGTGGATTTCACTTTAATACCTCCCTAAGTGCTCATACTCCAGTTTTAATACGGTTCTGCTGGAAAAAAATAATAATTGTCATTATTATCTGTGGCCTCTATCAATTTGTTATATCACTCTGTTTCACACCTGTTTCTTGGTTCAAAGCACTTAAGGAGGGAGACCAGACTAAAGCAATACTACCAGGGAATGTGGAAGGAAGGAAGAAGAGTAGCGAGGACAGACAGCAGAGAATCGTTAGCCGGAAAGGGTAAATCAAACAGATAAAAAAAAAACAAAGGTTGAAAAGGACAGAGGCAGAGAGGGAAAGGAAAAGACAGAAGGAGATGCAGCTCTCTGTAATTAAGAACGCCCTCGCTTCCTACCGAGTCCATTGCCCTTGTTAGTCATGTGGGTTCTTTCTTGGCTGAACAATCAATCGTTTTCATATTGAAATCCTGACATTTTAAGAATGCAAGAGCTGCAATTGTGACTGTAGCTTACATAATTAACATTACCGTTTTTACTGGTGACTGCTGAGTTTGGCAGCCGAAACTGTCAACAGAAATGTATATAACTTTACCTAATAATCTGAAAATGAAACCCTAGGCTGTTGTCTGGTTAGTGCGCTCTTTGCTTCTCACTGCTATTTATTACTATCTACTGTATCCAGTGGCCAAATTTGGTTTTGTCAAGAAAGAAACACCACTCTGTATGATTTTGACGTTTTAAAATCTCATGACCTTCATCAGTGGATGAAGTTTGCTCGGTTGTCATCATGTCTACTAAGCACTTGGCAACTAAGTATTTGAAAAATTGAGCAAACTATCTGCTGACAAAGGCCATGAGATGTGGCTTAAACCTCAGTGAAGTCTCGTAAGTAAGTAACAAAATAATTTTGTCAATCTTTTAAAATCAGTCAAAACGTAACATTGTACTAAATGTGAGCTAATTTCATTCCAAGTGGCCAAAACCTCGAATTGCAGGTTTAACTATTGCACTCTTTAACGGTGCAGAAAATCGCAACAAGACTTCTTTAGACTAAAATATTTCATTTACACACACACACATATATACAAACATGCACAAATGGATGCTCAAAAACACACATGCTATGTTTCAGTCTCAGTTTCAGTCTGGTACGCTAGACAGGTAAGCATCGACACCAAAAACCTAGCCCCCTTTAAAAGAAGGAATATTTTCAATACTGTGTGTGTTTGAGATAGACACCGAGAGTGAGAGAATGACCAACATTTATTTTTAGCACCCAGTGAGTCATGTGATCCCCCCTTCTACCCACTGATCCCTCCTTCCTTTCCCTCCCTCCTATCTCTCTGTCTCTCCCCCTATCTCGAGTCTCCCACAATCACATCCTCGCTCTCTCCTCCTTCCTTTCACTTCGGAGTGAGGCGAAACAGAATCACAGTGACACCGGAGAAAGACGGGAATAAAGACCATAAGAGAGGGAAGGAGGGAAGACAAATCTTTATCTTGCTTAATGAGGGAAAACTACATGAGAAACGATATGCAAAGAGAAAACATGCACACATAAAAACATATATATATATATATATATACCACTGAGGCAGACTGGCTTACACCTCAGCAACAGCTATCATCGCTGTTACCATGACACCTCCACATAACATAAAAATAACAGCACACCCCTGTTACCACAGAAACGGTCCACTATGAAGGAGGGTCAGTTACGGATCGACGTCAAGCCAGGAGGAACGATAACGCAGTTTCTGCAGAAGTGATGGGACTTAATCTACAAGGTACACTTCCAATAAATTAAGATTGAGAACTCAAGTAAGACAAAAATGAGAGAAAAAGGATGAAAAGGACCAACGTATCAAACACATAGTGCTAAATCTTTTCATTCCTCCCTCCTTGTAAATGCAGCCCCCTTTTTCTTTACCCAATCTGCTTATTACTCGCATATTGCAATAAAATATTTTCGCAGCGAGACAAGCAAGCCTTTTTTTTTTTTAATTGTGATGGGTTCAAACCAAACCTACCAAACTGTTAAGACAAGCTGAAAGGGTCACACACACAGTAGGCAATGAGGCTACAATCATGTGCACCAACACACACACAAGCAACTGCACACTTGCCCACGTACACACACACGCAGCACATCACAAGCAAATACAAAGTGACAAAAGATAGAAGACAGAGTCATAGTGACAGGACACTGACGCATGCATGAAGGGAGAGGACAAATATCCAACTGCTGTGAGGGATACAAAATTACACACACACAACACACACAAACACACACACACACTAGTTAAATGTTGACTTTCTGTTCTCTCTTTTTTTCTCTGATTATCCGTCTCTCTCCCTCTGCTTCCTATCCTTTTCTGTCCCGCTCTCTCTCCACTGCTTCCTCTCATTCACAGGCTCATCTGCTGATCTTAATGAAACACTGCATAATCAGGATTGCAGCTTGCAGGACTTTCACTGGTCCTATAGGCCCACCACACACGTGTGCATGCATAACCAGGAACACCAAACACACACACACACACACACACACACACACACACACACACACACACACACACACACAGTGTCTTGATCTGCCCGCTTTTCAGCCACCAATCCTTTCCTAAACCCTTTTCAATTTTATATACTCGTGCATGCACTTGCATAGGCAAACACACACACACACAGTGGTTGAGTGGGGTTGGGGGGAGGTCATGATCCTGCCAGAGAGAAGGGAATCAGAGTTGCAATTCTAGGGCTTATCGCAGAAAGAGGGTAAGACCATATCTGACACGCCAGCATGCCTGGTATGTAAACCTCTAAACACACAAACGCACACGCAGAGGAAATTGTGAAAGAGAGAGAGTGAGTGTGTGTTTGTGCACACCCACAGATCTTTATGCATATGATAACCCTTTGCAGTATTTTTGGAAAATCTGTCCCAGCATGCAAGTGGTGAGACACTGATCCGTCTGCCAAGGTGTCTATTACCAACACTGCACTCAGAAAGCTGCAGGGTCAACATGGGCAGAAGAGAGAGCGAACGCGGGAGAGAGCGAGGGATCGGTGAGGGAAGCAGAAAGAAAAGAGAAGCCGCGTGAAAGGAAACGAAGAAAAGGAGAGAAAAGAAATGATGTGACAGAGGATTGAGGGTTGGGATAGATGGTGAGGTATTCGAGGAGAAGATGTGCAGGAAGGAGGGGGCGGGGTCGTAGTACCTGGTGAGAAGTATTACATCGTCGTGTATATCAAAAAATTAGAGGAAAAGATATAAAGAAGGAGAAAAAGAAAATGCAAAATAGGGAAGAAGAGTAAATGCAAAAGAGAACGTGGAGAGGAAGGATGCTGAGGAGGAGGGAGCTGCTGGAAATGAATGAAAGGTAAAATACTGCAAAGGCGGGGGGGTTGCTTGATAATACACACATACAACACTTTTTTTTAAAAACAGAAATTTGCATCACCACAACGAAACTAGGCAACAGCCAACAGCCAAGGTCATTTCCGATAAGCTATTACAAATAAAATGTTAGTTAGATGTCTCTCAGCTCACTACTACATGTGTGGTATGACAGCAGTCATTGGTTATCACAGCCAAGCAAGCTGTGACAAAACACACTATTGGCTGAAGAAAAGCAGGAACAGCAAACACACCATTGGTTAGTAATCACGAATATGCTGTTGGCGGTTCCTGGGTCACGTGTGTGTGTCCGCGCGTGCACGTTACGTGTGAGTGTGTGTGCCATTTTGTGTGTGTGCCCCAAGCCCGAGGCAACCAGGCCAGCGGCTACAATTACAGTGACGGATGTGAAAGAACTGGGTCGGCTTCGCAAGAGATCTGCCCCTGGGACGACAAGACCAGCTAGAGCCCTGAATCAATACAGAACACACGCGCACACACACACACACACACACACACACAAACACACACACACACAAGGTTGTATGTGACAACATTTACATAGAAACCAAAGGACCTATGAATAACACAAAAAGGAAGGAGAATATGTACCACACAGCACAAAAAGTGCAAGCGGGCAAACACAGCTGCAGCATTTACTTGATATATTTGACACAGAAAACTTAACCAACACAAATCCAGATGAGTTCCTGCCCCTGTGTGCCTGTCGGTCTGTCTCTCACTCATTGACTTTCACTCGCTCACCCTCCCTCTCAGAGCCCCAAAGCTTGTTTCGGAGGCAGCAAAGTTCACAGCTCACCCACACGTAACTCAGTGACACTTTGGGGCATGTTTTTTTCTGCTCATGCGTGTTGTGTGTTTTCCGTATGTGTATGTTTGTGTGTTTCTGAACATGTTTGTGTTTCCTACCTCTGGCAGAAAGCTTCTTGGTGTTGATAATTTTTGCAGCATATTCCTGTCCAGAGGAGATCTTTACACACCTCCTGACCACAGAGAATGCGCCCCTGAAATGAAGACACCCACAGAAATAGTTAGTGATTCACATTTTTTATTTCAAAACGAAGACTTAGAAAAGCGGGGCTTAGTGTGCCGAAACCTGGCTTGAGTTAGCTCACGAAGAAAGTGAACAAAATACTTCCGACCGATTTGATTTGGTGTTTCAGGCTAAGCTGCAGGATTTGCAGAAAATAAGCTAAATGTACTGAAATAAGCCTGATTTAAAGCAACATTATGGAACTATTTTACCTTAAAATGGGCTTCAAAATCATTTTAAGGCTACACTGACTTGTCATAGGAAGAATGGTGCCTTTGTCAGTCCCACTCCCAATCCCAAAGGCCTGCTCTCGGACTATGTAACTCGCTATGTCTTGTGTCGTTGCACTCGCTTGATGTTTGGCTGTGTTAGCAAAGTTGTCGACTTGTTAGTTTTTGATCATTCATAAGTAATGTAATCATAACAAATGCATGCGCAACGTTAAAGCTGTCCATATTTACAGCAGCTGTGTATACGTGAATTGCACTCTGAAACGGTGCATAATGTGGCCTTTTACTGATCGTTTTGCTCTATGAAACAGCCTTCAGATGTCATATGTGAGAAATAACAAACAGGGCTGAGCTAAGAATGAAGTTTTACGGTCACATTTTCAACATTAAATTGCACAAAAGCATTGGACGCGGTATCTGTGCAGCTCCTCGCACAAACACACTCACACCCCCATATCTACAGTACACACTGTCCTCCTCGGTACACAAGACCCTCCGCACCAACGAACGTGCCTACCAGCCTTCTATTGCTTAAGCCATGTGTTGTGCTGGTGTTTCAGGCACATGTATGAAGATCAAAAAACTAGGTCAGCTATATTTGAGGGAGGAGAAGAGCAGAGTGCTGCATCTCTCATCTCTAAATGCAGCCATGGAGACGTCCGCCTCAGCTCTGCTCGGCTCTGCAGCCTTGCAGGCCGCTTTGCTATTCAGCCTCCATCTCTGTCTGTGCACGCCTTTTCTTTCAAATAAAATCTGTTCTCATCCTGTCTAGCTCAAGACAACATCAGAGGTATCACAAACAGTTAGGCGCACTTGAATGCAGACACTGGAGAGACAAAGCCGAGAATATTCATTACCTCAAATAAACCCTGTTCTTTCACTTACTGTACTTCTAATGGCTGACAACTGTGGCATGATGCTTCTGCACAATTGTATATGATTTGGTTGAATCAGTGGAACGATATAAGGAATAACTGAAGCTATGTCGTCACTGCCGAGTATAGAGCAGGATGTGTACCATAAACATGTTATCTAACATCCTCTGGAGTTAGCAGCTTGCCACTAAAGCTTACCTCTAATTTATAGCGGATTTGTTAAAGGAAATGATCAAAGCATAACATGTTATATAAGAATTGTACTTGACAATCCAGCGTAGTTGCGTAGAATGGCACTGTGAAGCACATATGCTGCTAACTGTGTCTGTAAACTGAGTCTTGTACAGTGCAACGTGGTAGAAAAGTAGCTGCACGCTAAAAGTAACTGTACTTTTGGATTTGAAAGTAAAGAAAAGGCAAGCTAGCTGAGTGACTTGGACCATCTCATTATGTAACAACGTAAAAAAGCTTGACAAAGATGAAAACGTATTTGCGAAACATATTTGTTACAATAATGTTATTGAGAAACACAGTGCAGTCTTTTTTTTATATCAACCTACAATTAAACTGCATAACCACTCAACGATAATGTAACAAATGCAGATTTAATCTTGACTGGTCTGGATCACACAACGTCAGCAAGTTTAAGGGTCTCCTATCAAATGTTCATATAAAACCGGCTGATAGGAAATATACATCCAAAAAGATTAGCGCGCATTTGAAAAAAGGCAAAAAATGTACATGACTGATTGATGTAGTTAAGGGGATAACACTTGCAAACACACTGGTACAGAATGGTCCTTTAACGGCTGAAACTTTAAATGATATTGTTTTTCTGAAATCATCGGTACATATTGATCTTTTTAGGTTGACTAACTTTTGTACTTTTTACCTAACAGCGTGTACAGGACTGTGTAAATACCTGCTGAAATAATCATGTCGGGATAATTGAAATAATGAAAATATCCAGGCATTTGTTCAAAAACAGTATGATATTTTCATTTTATTAGTCTACTGTATGTCAGCTTTGGGGGGAAATGGTGCTGCTCACAGTAAAGGGATCAGGTGAGTTAAAAGGTACTATAAAAGCATTGTGGCTGCATTATTAATGACAGATGGTGTAAGATGAACACAGCATAGGCACATAAAGGCAGGGGGCTGAGGCTGAAGAGGAGATTTCTTCTTCTTCACTAGAAACACAGGCTTCCATTAGGAGGGTGATGTAGACTCCTCCAGTTAGAATGTTAAGTGAGAGACACTGGGGTAACTGGGAGTACATGTCTAGCTCTCTCTCGCTCTCTCTCTCTGCCTTGGCTTCACATATCTGGGACTGTGTACAGACTGCAGGTCATGACCATTCAGGTGCATATACACGTCCACACACGTGGATCTCTCTGCCTCCCTCTCTCAGGGGTGAGGAATTCCCTGCCTGTGTCTGATAATTGACCGCAGCTCGGTGCTTGGCTGGGGAATGTGTCATCGTCAACTCCATGGTCTGCTGTCGCATTACCGAGTGTGTATTTCTGTCACGCGGGAGGAGGAGGAGGAGGAGGAGGAGGATTTGTGGAGATGGAGGTAGAGAGGGAGGGGATGAGTTACCAAATATCACCATTTAACACACCCCGGCGCTTTTCAGCCCGGTTCAGTTGACAACATGGGAGCTTCTCGCCCTCCTGTGGAACCCCAAAGGTCGAAAAGCAACATCTGTGGCTGCACAGCGTGGAGGCAAACGACGACGCGCTCGACATCTTCTCTCGTAAAAACAAAAAACACTAAAGCAGGGCATCAAATGAGGGATTAAAACAAATAGGATGCCCTTGCACAGACCCGCAAGATACACGATTTAGCCCCCCCCCCTGCATGACAGGTTTATGGCTACACTACCAGCAACGCACGCGCGCACACAAACACACTTACACTTATACACAAAAACGCACAAACACACAGAGCCCGGAATCCGAGTCCCTAAGCCAAGCGGCCTATTGCATAACAGGCTGACATTTCATATAGAGATGATGCCAGACGGTAAAAAAAAACAAAAAAACAAACATGCTTCCTTACTTCCCCAGCTCCTCGAACAGCTGATATTCATCGGTAAATCTCGTGCAGATCGTTAACGCCATCCTGAAGGAAGTGCCAATGGGTGTGCGGAGACGCGGATAAGTAGCACTCACACACAGTATCCACCACTCTCAGTCGTCAACACCGCCCGGTTTTGTCCTGGACCTGCAAGCCAAACTGAGGGATTCATGCACAGCTGAAGCACATCGACGGGAGCTCTGATGGGATGATTTCTGCGGCAAATGCACTGCCTGCGCGAGTGCTTCAACCTGGTCGAGAGAGCTTCCGGCGTTGTCGTCAGCTGGTTCTTTATTTTTTTTTCTTTCTTCTTCACATGCAGCGGCTTGTCACAGCTCGTAGACGCAGCATTTTGTGTGCATTCCGGTTTTTCTGGTGCGTGTCAGTGCAGCGATGTGAGGGTCGTCTCTCTGCGCGCATCAGACGCCGCACTACCGCACCTACCCCCGGCTGTGCGCTCAGTCCCGCCCCTTTGCCTGCATTCTCACACTGGCCAATAACAAACAATGAAGAAGAAGAATATATTATTATTATTATTATTATTATTTTATTATCATTATTATTATTATATTAATCATAATAGTGTTATTGTATTGTTGACAATATTATCAACAGAGCCTTTTTAATTCCCCCGTTCTGGAGAGAAAACCGTTTTTATAAATGACATTTACCAGGAACACAATAAGTTCTGGTGCCAGGGGCTAACAAGGTGTATCGTTTAAGCATTAAATTAAGTTATTGCAAATTCAAGGCGGTAACAAACTGTGTCAATGGTCAGTTTATTGCGTGTTTTCTTAGAATTGTAGTTGTTTATTTGTTGCGTGAGATTCATTTCTTAGCATGTAAAAGTAAAGTTGGTGGGCTACTTAGTTATCATACAAGGCATACGGTTGGAGAAAATACACACAATTTAACTTTAACTTTAACTTTAATCTTGTTCTGTCAGTAGCTGTTACCATTATTATTTCCTCCTATTCCTCTGAAGAGCCATTCCACCAGCCCAATGTCTTCTGTGGCTCTGGAGAGGCCTTTTTCAAGTCTGTAAAAAAAGAATAAGCCTGGTGATGTGATCCAGGTTCAGGTATGGGTACTACATATTTTAAAAAATTTTTAATTGCATTACAAACTGGGTTTTTTGTGTAAAGCTGAAACGAACAATTATCGATTACTTTGAATATTATTTTGCTTATGGTATTAATCATTTAGTCTATAAAATGTACAGCCCAAATTGACATATGTCAATGTCTTATTTTTTCAGGCCAACAGCCAAACCCCAAACATCTTAAGTTTACTTTCCGAGAAGACGAGGAAAACTGTAAAATACCAGTGAATTTTTTTTCTTTTTCTTCTTAAAAAGAATTATGAGTAATTCATCAAAATCCATGCATTCATTTTCATGTTTACATTTAAGGAATATTCTAAAAGAAGATATCACTTATCAGATGTTAAAACTCATCTCATGAGCACATCATTGCAAGGCACATAAAGCAGGAAAGACAAATTAATAATATGTAAGAAAGAAAAAACAAAAACATATAATTTCCAATTTCATGTAAACATTTTAATGAATCAATAGGTTGTGAAAAACATTAACTTTCCATAAATACATGAATAAATATGCTGAAAATATAAGTTATAGATAAGACAACAGTTATGCAGTTTTGCAAAAATAAAGGCGCAGCCAAGAGACATCAGAGAGCATTTGGCTACAACACACAAGTGCCATACAAACGAGCACAGACTTGTGAATAAATAACATGTTTGATACAAACATTACTTTCTTTGGAAGATTATTAAATGATATTGTCATTTAACAATTGATTGGGGCATCAAGCGATCATCTTGTGGTGAACTGAGATGAGTGAACAAACACTTTTTGGTAACTTTTCATTCGCCTTTAAACGTCTCAGACTCATGAAGCACAATTCTCCCGGTCTGTTCAGCGTCTTCTGCTGCAGAGAAAAGAAACAGAAAATAAGAATACATTTTTTGCATACAAAGTGAACTCTGTCACTTGCTGTTACATTATCCAGTTAAATCACGAAACTAGACTCGTGTGCCCTTGTACTGTATGATTGACCTGTACTTACTTGGACATGATCCTCTTAATCACTCTCTTCACCCAGGGAGCGTTGGGGTCCAGGCAAACCTCATCGCCTGTGTTTTTCAGAGTGGCACTGCAACACCAAGCAAGAAACAGAGATGCAGTCAGAACAAGTTGGTGAAGCCGACAACTGAAAAATGCCGAAACCTCAAAGTATCAACACCATCGCTATCTAGATGGAATGAAGGCTTTGAAATGAGGTCTTACATGATCTCCGTTTCGTCGCAATGGGAGTTGGCAGGAATCAGCTCCACCTTCTCGATGTGGTGGCCGATGGGTCTGCTCTCTGTCTGGATGCAGCGGCAGTGCAGCTCCACGCCCAGGCTCCCTGTTAGGAGAAATGACACGCATGTGGTCACAAAGTGTTTGACAACTCTTGATGCATTGAGAAAAAGAAGACGGCAGTGACCGTTCAAATGCAAAGCTGAATATGGAGTAACTTGATATAGGGTAATGCCTATAATGGGCATGCATTTAATTATTGAATAGCCAAAAAAAAACGTACCTTCACTTGCGGCCAGGAAGGCCAGGAGCACCACAATAGATGTGACAATGACTCTGCAGCTCATCATTTTGCCTTTTACAAATTCTGCAACAATTAACACTAAGTTTAAGAATGTCTTTCAGAGAGCTGTCTGATGAAGCCTGAAGGTGAAAGTTGAAGGAGTTTTTTTTGTTCCGCTGAATTCTTCTTCTATTTAGTTCTTCCGCTCCTTTACTTTTTCTTTGGTTCAGCTGTCTTCTCACTCTGCTGTTTGAATATAGTGCTGAAGAGAAGAGTCTCTCCTTTTATAAGGGAAGGTGGAAATGAGTCATTTCCTTGTCTCAGGCAGGTTGCGCAAGCTGGGACTGTCGGCAGCATAGTGGGAAT
Organism: Bovichtus diacanthus; assembly: GCA_943590825.1. Taxonomy (NCBI): domain Eukaryota; kingdom Metazoa; phylum Chordata; class Actinopteri; order Perciformes; family Bovichtidae; genus Bovichtus; species Bovichtus diacanthus. The sequence goes on along the minus strand of CALSBV010012195.1, from coordinate 8,969,165 downwards.
TTTTCACCATGAATATGATGTGGCTGACTCTTCAAGATTTTTCAACCGTGTTCGCGGGTCAACATTTGTCACCAATGGAGAGTTATCATTTGGAAAAATACAGTGACGGTTGATGTGACAAGAGCTCTTGAGATAAATTCTTTGTACATTAGACGTGGCTGTTACAAGTGTGTTGCACCACTGCTCACACCAGAATTTTCTATACCAACAAGTGATTCACAGATGGCTTGTGATAAAGTGAACAATTACATGCAATCCGTGAATGAGCGACTGATGAACGTTCAGGTTTTGTCATCTCAAATGTTAAGGAGAAGGAATTTGTTGTACCAAGAGTCCCTTCATGAGCTTTGTGTAATTGTGTACTCGCGCGTGCAACTACAACTATAACTGTCAACAGCTGAACAGCTACTAAAACAACAATAACTAGCATTTCCAAACACTTAGCTGCATGCACTGCCATGTTCATTGCTGTTGAAGTTCAATAATGTAACATGCTTCTCAGAAGTTGTTAATGCATGTATTCGTTATTTAAAAAGAGAAAGAGAAACGTGGTGTATCATTTTAAAGTTTTGTTTTCAATTTATTTTGCAAACAAGGTACAATCTACTAAATTGATGGTAGAGCTATAATAAATGCACAATAAATGTAATCACAAATAGAGACATTTTAAAAAATGTAAAACCATGATGCATATCCGAGATTAGAATCACATTATTCCAAACCAATCATGAAACTCAAAGCTGTCATTTCTGGCTCATGCCTTTGTCCTTCCCGAATAAACGTCGGGCAATGTGCCAAACACTTCCCTGATGCTGAAGCCTGATATTCAACATGACCAAACACATCTGCCCGTACGTCACTGCATCTGTCACAAAGCTGCAGGCAGTATGGAGTAACTTCTGAATTGTAGAACTAATCTTGCGGTTTGAAACATTGAACTCTTCAATCGTTGCCTCACTTAATGTGCTGATTGACGGGAGACAATGTTATGTCTGTCAAGAGTATAAGAACTTTATTTAAATTATTTCTTTATTCTTCTGAAAGGGAAAATTATAAATAAGTTGTTAGACAAATGTGGTGGAGTGAGAAGTACAATATTTGTCTCTGATATATAGTGGATTGGAAGTATAAAGTTGCATAAAATGGATATACTCATGTAAAGTAGAAGTACCTTTAATTTGTACTTAAATATAGTACTTGAGTCAATGTACTTTGTTACATTCCACCATTTCTGGAAAGTTATGATATAAAAATATCCTTTTGTGGTCATCTCTTCTTAGACTATACAGGAATAGAAACTAGATGTGAATATCACATTGGGTTAGCATATGGGGAGATGAGTGACAGGCACACATATGACCATTTTCTATTTGTTGGTTTTCCCCCAAAAGGACTCTGTGGCGCTGGAACAAAGTGCTAATATGAGATGATTTTTAGAAAAGAAAATATAGTGAAAAGAGAAGTGTTTATCGTGTGGGTATTTATGGCATTTCATGTTTGTATGTACATAATAAAGACAAATAGCGAACACTATTTCCTGTAACCAATATACAAGATTTAATTTTGTAGAGCAAGATCAATTTCAAACACACACACACACACACACACACACACACACTTACTTCATGAGATCACAGAGGAAGTATGATGGCATTTTCTTTCACAGCATGACACATAAATGTTTGGCTATTCCACAACTTCCTCTTCGCCTCAGCTAAAACTTTCATTGTTGCAGACACTTAATATGTTGAAAACTCAAATGGCTCTGCATTACGATCATGGTTCATAATTTATTCTAATAATAATAATAATAATAATAATAATAACAATAATTAATTAAATATTAGATGTATTGCTGTAAAATTCTTTACAGATATTCTACTTCTCCAGAGGATGAATCCTAATGACTTTGGTGATCCCCTGACTTTTCTCTAGCCCCACCAGTGGGTGACATGTTTATTTTTTTTTGTGAAACATCTATTTGGTACAGACATTCATGGTTCCCAGACAATGCAATGTCATTTTTATGTCAAGTGTTAGAGTTTTTATAAAATGCGAAAAAATGCTGAAAAATTCAGATCAGAAAATAATTGCTTTACGACTGCTCTACCACTGGCTTTGTGCTGGCACGAAATCAGCGCCCTAAGTCTTGTTAGGTCAATGTTTTGGTACATATTGTACATATTGCCTTCTTCAGCATTGTTATAACTTAGAATAACATTGCATAATACATTATGGTAAAGCCCTGCATTGAAAAATGTACCTAAAGTATGTAAGTATTATCAGCTAAATGTACTTAAAGTATCAAAATTAAAAGTACTCATGTTGCAGTAAAATGCATGAGTGTGTATGTTGCATTTTACTGCTTAGTGTTTAAGGTTGTGCTAATATTAACTCCTTTATATATGAGGAACATGCATCATATTCTATAGGATCCTCATATGTTGGTAGCGTTGCTGTCCGGTGAGAACCACTTATCTCTAAAAAGTCAACTTTTCATAAACTCAGAAAAACAGTCCTGTTTTCAGATTTGTAAGTGTCGGTGCAGTTTCCAGTTGATCAAAGAGGGTTTTAAAATAGTTTATTTAGTTTACGAAGTAGGAGAATGTTCTCATTCCCATTAGAAACATTTTATCCTTTAGTTTATCAGATACATTAAAATTGAACATCATTCAATTTGGAGATAGGTGGCTTTCACTGGACAGGAAGGGTATATGAAACATCTGTGATGTAACTTAAGCTGTTAACTTTCCACAAATGTGGTAACGTGTGAGTAAAAAGTACAATATTTACCTGTGAGTTATAGTGGAGGAGAAGTATAAAGTTGCATACAATGGAAATAGTCGCGTAAAGTACAAGTATTCTAATTTGTACTTAAATACAGTACTTGGGTAAATGTAGTAGGTCACATTCCACGACTGCTGGAACATGTCCTTTTGTGGTCATCTCTTCTTAGACCATACAGAAAGAGAAACCAGATGTGATTATCTTTACTGGAATTATTCTAATTTTCTCCTGAACTGTTGTGGTTAAAGCCAGTGCATATGGGGTTGATTAGTGACAGGCAGCACCTGACCAATATAAGTTAGGACACACATGACCATTTTCTCCTTGTTGGTTTTCCCCCAAAAGGACTCTGTGGCGCTGGAACAAAGTGCTAATTTGAGATGATTTTTAGAAAAGAAAATATAGTGAAAAGAGAAGTGTTTATCATGTGTGTATTTATGGCATTTCATGTTTGTATGTACAGGAACAATTTCAAACACACACACACACACACGCACACAAGCACACACACACGCACACACACACATAGATGTTTAGACCTCTGGTTAAGTCAATGCTTTGGCACATATTGCCTTCTACAGCATTGTTATAACTTAGAATAACATTGCATAATGCATTAAGGTATTGCATAGCATTCCATAAACATATATACAAGAGTATAGTGTTGAGTATAAAAACTGTACATTTAAAGATAGGTTGCTCTGTGTTGAATGACATTCTGCCCGAAAACATTTACTATCACCACCTTATCATAGAGTATGGTTTACACTATGGAGTAACTTAACATAGGCACATGCATACAAAACACTACACACTGAAACTCAATACACAGGACTGAGTTAACGAGAATGGAGACAGAAGCTGGGAAAATTGGGAATGATTCATGAACTTGTCATCGCCCTGTTTTCTTTGTTGCTTATTATTCTATTTTGTTTGAGAGGTAAGAGGGGGAGTGCTTGAGCAATACTGTAGCGCTTCAGTGTAAACAGGGTCCAGTATGTGAACAATAGCAAACAATTAGTGTCTGCTAGTTATAGAACATGAGGAAGTGAAACTCAAAAATGGAACACATGAAAAGGCTCCCTTTGAGTTTTTGGATTCACAAATACCTGGAGGAGGGGTTAAAAACTGACTGCTTATTTGCCCCTCACACACAAAACTTTGAGTTGGGGTATCTACCTGTGGCTGGGTAGCCAAAGGGGCCGGTGTATGTGGAGCCGGATCAAATCAGAAGCAAAGGGAAGCAGGTGAGTGAAGCAGGTGAGTGAAGCAGGTGAGGAGGTGGGCGGGGAAAACCCGGCAGATTAGGGAAGTGAGAAGAGTTGTGTAAATGGGCGTAACAGTCAGGTCTTGGGAAAGTAGGGAAAGTATGAGGGAAACTGACGGAAGGATGGAAAGAGACAATGGGGGTCATGGTACAAGTGTAAAGTGCCTGAAATGGGAAACAGAGAGGGGATAAAGAGACACTTTTCTTTGTTTTTTAAAGACAACATCTCAACATTTCAGCGAGGCTTATTAACTGGGTCAGTGCAGTGAGATAGAGAATACATTAATTCTGTAAAACAATTAAACCTTTACTACGCTTTACTTAGCTTCTGTCCAGATATTGACATCTTTTTCTGACCACTCACAACCTCAGGTATCAGTCTGGGGGGATCATGGAGGGATTCAGTGATGTCGATGCATCAGCGAGGAGAAAAAGCTCATTGGACGTTACATAGGAATGGTGGAGGTGAACCCTGCCAGCTCCCACTGCAAAGTAAGTGTAAACCCTGAGGCCAAAATTGATAAACTGTGTCCTAATGGGTCTGTTGGATTATTACTAACTCTTACGAAAAATATTGCCGTGTCGGATGTCTTGCAGTGGCACTCTTAAAAAGGACGGACAAAAGATTTGTCTGGACAAAGACGTCATATGTCAAATTTGAATTGTTCATGTTCAGGGTAAAGAATTGAAAGCAATAGGATTGCAAAATCTGAAGGACATCTTTCAAGGGGATTTTTCATTGGTTTAGAGTCAACTTAAAGGCTGTTGTATGGTTATTCAAGTTAGTTATTGTGTGTGTTGTGCATGCTTAGTCACAGATCAGGGAAATATGAGGATGTTTGAAGAAGATCAGATATGTTATCACCTTTCCTGAATATTTAACTTTCTAGGAAGCTGGTTAATCATTAGTTGTTAACTGGCTGAGAGAGTGTTTCCAGATAATAAAGCCCACTCTAATTCAGAAAAACGTCCTCTACATTGTGAAACTAAAAAACGTATTTGAAACAATAGTTCAAATGTATCAGTAAATGTAATGGCATTTCAAAATGTGTCATAAATAGTTAATTCGACAATTTCTTATTTTGCATTTATTTCATTGCGATCATATAGTGAGCAAATAATCATCTGCCACCAATTCCATAATCAGTAGGTGTGTAAGCGAAGTGAAACTGCCTTCAGTGAAAAGAAATGTACACACAGTATGTAATAGAGTAGGCAGACACCTTGAAGAACAAACCTTCACAGATTTGGCTCGGATGGAAAGGACATTTTAGAGTTATATTTGTACCACCACTGAAGTTCAAAGTGGAAGCATGGATAGCACTGATGAAGCACAATGTAATTTTGTATTGATGGGAAAGGTTTGTGTGGCAGCTGAGACACTCATGAGGTTGTGCTCGGATTGTTTGCCCAACTTTTCCGTTTCCCGTGTGAGAGCGAGAAGTAAAGGCATGCTGACACAAATCCATATTCTGAGCAACATGTTGAATAAGTCGAGTTTCTTAAGAAGAGCAATTTTTTTGTAAGCAAGTAAACACTTGTTCATCAAATGTAAGTCAGGATATATGTAAATATGTTAGAATATTTTTTGTTTAAACTGAATGAATAAAATTCAAGTATAGTGTCTGTCTATGAACTTGCTGTTGTTTCACGTATCATATTTGTTTGTTTTCTAAGGTACAGATTGTATACACTAGATATTTGAAATAATCAAAGTCATGTGTATGTCTATGTCTTCAATTTTATCAGGATTCTTAACTATTTGTGGCTTCGCAGAACACTAAAAAAACTGCTAAGTGACTTAAAGGAGTGAAGGAGGTTTACCCAACGTTTCCATTTCCCGTGTGAGAGCGAGAAAAAAAACAGTAAACTGACTGGCACTGACTCTCATTTCAGATCCAGACACTCTCACCTGTCCTGCATTCCTGTGATTTCCCAACACCTGAATAGGGAATAGGTGTGCGTCACCTGTTAAATAGTATTTAAACCAGCCCATTTCCCTCCATTCCCTGCATTTGTCTCTACCTGGGTTTTATGGATCTGCCTGCCCATGGTTTACAACTGCCGGTTATTGACTCCTGCCTGCATATAATAAATAACTTGAACTTTTATCTTGCTGTCTGTGAGTCATGCGTTTGGGTCCAAACCTTGTTTACTAAGACATTACAAAGTAGCTGTAAAGTCCCTGCCTGGTGTATGTTATGGTTATTTTGTGCTAGGGAGCAGTTGAAGTAACATTTTACCTATTGATCCAGTTTAGGCCTTTCAAAACCTAGGCAGAAGAAGTCAAGCAAAGTCAGACATTTGGGCTACAGCTGCAAGTAAAAAACCTACTTTGAAGCTGGATCCAGTCATTTTGCTTGGTGGACACCACTGGGCTGTAAAAGCTGACACCAGCTGGTCTCCTGCATCCTTCAGTGCATTGTCAAATCCATCCTGTAAGAGAAAGAAACATTTTTTGCAGTCATATAAATATCTCAGTATAAATACAGATGTGGCGCAGCGAAGCCCTATAACCAACGAAACCAACTTTTATCATGTAGTCTGTTGATGAACTACACAGAGTAGGCCTACAGCAAACGATATTTGTGCAAAGAAGTTTGCACAACGGCATGAAAACTATGACGTGCTTTAATAAAGATAACTTTGTCACATAATAACACAACACTTTTAGAATCCATGTCCATTGTTTACATATGTTTATATAAATCTTATATATACTAAATGATTGAATAATAATATTAATAATAATAGTTTTATTTAATTTTTTTTTTTTTGCTGAAATAGTATGGAAATGAAAAAAATTGAGACACAATTCCCACATTTTTCTTGGTTTAAAATTTGTTTTTGCTATAAAAATAAATAAAATGTATTTGTGTATAATCTGAAAGAACACAATAAGGCTGAATGGGAAAGATGCGTGTGGAGAAAGGCAACTATGGTGACAGGTGAGGGTGGAGGCAGAGCGCCACCCGCTCCCTGTATCACAGGATTGAAGTGTTCGACAACGATGTAACAGCGGTCTCTCGCAAGGTTAACGCCCACTTTTGGGAAGCGGAAGATGGAGCAGCTCTCTGTTGTTTCTTGCCGTAAACTGGAAGCAATCGTCTGAACTCCATTTCGATGGCACATCTGCAGCCAGTCACCATGGATTGTCATGAGCCGTGGACGCAGTGAGGAGAGACCCGACATGTAGAAAGATCGGCCGCACTGAATACCCCGCAGACATGTGTTGATCCATGTCACTATGGCGAACTGGTAAAAGGTAAGGCTTTCATTTTTTTTTTTTGACGGATACGACGCCTGTTGATGTTGTGGCTACCGTCAGTTAAGCAGGGTTTTGGAAATAACCGAGGTTCAGTGCCCTCGCTAGCTAACCGTCATTGGTCGCAGCAAACTTTAAACATTGGCTCATTCGTCCGGCCTACGTGGAGATATTAGTCACGTAAATACAAAATAACGTTACAAACTCACGGCGTCTAGTTTGCTACGTGTTGTTTCCCTGCTATACTTACACAGTTGAGCTAGTTATACTAATAGCGGGCCACTGTAGCGTTGAATATGTATCTGTGGGATCTTTTATGAGCTCATTTTGTTTATTGTTGTGGTATAACGATTGGCGCTGGCGGTTTCCTGTTGCCTTAACTGCGCATGCGTGTATCTGACTGTTTCCAGACCCCCCTCCAGTCACGGTGCCCCTCAGCCGGGGTGTGTCTCTGCTGCCATGGAGGTGGGCAGCCTCCCCGTGGAGCTGTGGAGGGTTATCTTGGCATATCTTCCGCTCCCTGACCTGGGCCGCTGCTGCCAGGTGTGCCGTGCCTGGCGGGAGCTCATCCTCTCACTAGACAACACCCGCTGGAGACAACTCTGCTTAGGCTGCCCGGAGTGCCGACATCCCAACTGGCCCAGTCAGCCCCATCAGGAGCCCCCGTCCTGGAGAGAGGCTCTTAAGCAGCACGCCCTGTCGACCCGCACCTGGACTCAAAATGGGCCAGAGCTCCAGTCCTCTGCCTGCCTCCTCTTTTTCCGCCGTCGAAAAGACCGCCGGGTTTGGCATGTGGGGTCTGGGTGCGAGTTTGAGACCCTGCGCGGGGCCCTCGGAGTGGTGGGGCCATATGACCGTGTAGTTCTCCATCCAGGGGTGTATGAGGAGCAGGCTGAATTGGCACTGAAGGTGCCTGTGGAGCTGGTTGGGCTGGGTCGATTGGGCGAGGTGGCCCTCCTGGCGTGTATGGAGCAGCAGTGCCCTACTGCTCGGCTGTGTAATCTGGTGTTCATGCCACCCTGGTTCTCCACTGTGGTCTACAAGGTGAAGTAACATCTTGTCACGATGGTTTCCTGATTCAGAATAACATAGTCTGCACACCTTAAATATCTTAAAATCAGGCCTGATTATTTTGTTACTTTCATGCTGAATTTGTCTCACTCCAGTCACTTTTTCTCTCCTTGCTTCGCTCTAGACGTCATGGGGTCATGTCCAACTAGATAACTGCAACTTTGAGGGGGCTCAGTTGCAAATCCGTGGACCAGGATCCTGCCAGGCTCGCTTCTGCTCCTTCTCACAAGGCAGCTCTGCCCACTTGATGGGCGTTGTCCTCAGTTTGTTGGACAGCTGTGACTTCTCGGGAAGTGACACAGCTTCGGTGACGGTTGAAGGTCCTCCTGTGTCAGAAAGGAACTGGGCTTGTAAACACTTGGCGGCCCTGGCCAGGACGTTCCCATCATGTGGCGCATCTGGGAGTAATACCCCTCCCAGAGGCCCTCCGGCTGGCTCCACTGGTGGCCATCAACCTCCAGGTGCTAATGTTAAAAAGGAGCATTCGAGCATCGAAGACTGGCAGAGAAGGAATGGAGTAGATGCAGTGTGTCAGGGCACAGTGATTGAAGATGGCTGGAGTGATGGCGAGGGAGAGGAGGAGAACCGAGATGGAGGAGGAACTAACAACACCAAAAACCCACTTATATTGGATTACAAAATCCCTTGTGACCATCATGGCCTATCCCATTTGCTCAAGCCCCGGCCAGATGGCTCTCTGCCACTGGCCGGGGCGGATCCACCAGCTGTGACCCCTGAACCCCTCACCCTTCAGCAGGAACTAGACAGGGACCCAGAGGCTCAGATGTTGGCCGCCTCCACCCTTGGCTGTATCCTCAGACGCTGCCTCTTCAGGGAAGGGAAGGGCGGCGTGCATGTGTCTAATTACGGACAAGCTCGTCTGGAGGGCAATGTTTTCCGCGGGCTGAACTATGCCGTCCGCTGCATCCAGAACTCCACAGTAAATCCGACCATAATAACGTTCTTCAGACTCACGGAGTGAATGTATCTTAACACATTTAAATGTAATCTGTTTGATGACTGTAACAGGCCGCATACCTTTTTTTTTTTTTGAGTCGTGTATCAAGTTAAGGAAGTAGCTCAGATCATGAGTAATTAAGCAGCAGTTTCCCGTTCTGAGTGTTACTTGAGCTCCCTCTCGTTCTCTCTTACCTCCCTCAGATAGTGATGCTGAGAAATGAAGTGTGTGAGTGCCGTGCATCAGGTGTGTTCCTGCGCCTCTCTGCTCTCGGCCTCATCGCGGAAAACAACATCCACTCGAATGGGGAGGCGGGGCTGGACATCCGAAAAGGGGCTAACCCCATCATTGTGGTAATTGTTGCTTCACTTTCTATTGAAGTCGAGGAAGAAACAAACAATAATACACATTTGACAAAATAACACAATGGCCACTCATTGGATTCTACCAGAGCTTTCAAAAGCATCTCACGGTCCGTTGTCATGCGTAACGCTATTTTGTCAAACTACCACTAGATCGACAACAGGAAGGCAATCCTGGCACTGCAAAATATAAGATTAACAACACGGAAGAAAATATTAAAAAGCCTTTTTTGTAGTGGCTAAATGATTAAAATGCCAAGATGTTTCAACTACTGTAGGTCTTCACACCTGTGTTTTATCCTGTTTTTTTTCCCCCTGTTTTCCAAAAGCAACTGACACATTTTGGATCTACATCTGAGTACAGAGCAACCAGTGATCTCTTCTTCCTACAACTATATCAAACTTGATTCTACAGACTCCTTTTCTTGAGGTCCCGATGCTGCCATGCACCCTTCATCAGTAACTTCAGAGCTTGTACACTGTCAAATAACTTGCATAATGACGAGTGCAAGCTGTTGCGTGCGATAAAAGAGGTGTCCATATAATATGAAGGAGGACATTTATGGAGCACAGACAAAGCTCACATTTGATACATTTGTAACATCAGCAGGCACATTTCCAAACAGCTTAGTTTTCTCTACACCATGTTTTACTTGCTTATTCTGTCTTTCATTCCACAGTGCAACAAAATACACAGTGGTTTGCGTTCAGGGGTTGTTGTCCTTGGCAATGGAAAAGGTTCAATTCGGAGCAACCAGATCTACAACAATAAGGAAGCGGGCGTGTATATTCTCTTCAGCGGGAATCCTGTGGTCAGGTAGGTGGGACTCCACAAACGGCTAACTTGCACAGGAATGTGTAGCCTTCACTAGTCCCATTGCTTGGGTCTCATTCATTGTCTTCATACTGCCTCTCCCTTCGAATGCAAAACTTGCGGCATTGCATGACCTGATCATTTCCCTGCTGTAGTGCGATAGATAACGTAGCATTTTACAGTAAAAGTGTGATTTTAAGCCACTGACATAAACAAGCAAGCTTCGTCTGGTGTGTCTGCATGGAACACCACATAAAGTCTGAATTTGTTCCAATATTTGCTCCCGTTCGACTCATATTCGTCGTCACTCTCTCTCTCTTAGTGGGAATCACATCTTCCAGGGCCAGGCCGCAGGGATTGCTATAAACGAGAATGGCAGAGGGATGATAACAGGTGATAACATTTTCCCCCATTGACGTGCCACTTACAGCAAGTAAAATCACCATTTGTGGTTATGAACCGTTTTGTTCATGTAAATACATTTTAATTCCAGAGAATGTGATTAAAGAGAACCAGTGGGGGGGTGTGGACATCCGCAGAGGAGGTGACCCCATCCTGAGGAACAACTACATCTGCTATGGCTACTCAGACGGCGTCGTGGTGGGAGAGAGAGGCCGCGGACTTATTGAGGGAAATCATGTCTACTGTGTGTAATTTCATCCTGATATTTGGCAGCATCATACATTTATCGTGACGTATCGGCTCACCTTCGGCCTCATCTTTACCGACCATGGCACAGATGCTTGATTTCTCCTCTTCCTCTCGTTCCTTCAGGTAACAAAGGCTGCGGCGTGTGGGTTATGTCGTCCAGCCTCCCGCAGCTCTTGGGAAACCACATCACCCACAACTGTATGTATGGGCTGGCAGTGTTCTGCAGGAAAGACCCAGAGAACATCGAGGCCAGGGAGGGAAACTGGCCGGGGCAGGAAGGGATTGGCGGAGAAGCAGGCAGCGGGGAAAGGAGGGTGGTAGAAGGAGAAGGGAGAGAAGGGCAGGAGAACTTAAATGAAGAGGGGGAACTGTTTGCATGGGAGAGTGATCTGGACAGTGAGGACGAGCGCCACTCTGCCCGTCGTTCCATCAGTGTGGCCCTGGTGGAGAGCAACTGCATGAGCTACAACGGAGGTATTGAAAAGACCTGTTGAGTATTACGTGTCAAGTGCCCTCACTTCCTGCCTCTAAAGTTCTCTCCATCTTTCCGTCTCTTTCCGTAGCGGTCGGTCTGTACGTGAAGAGCAGCGAGCCCCTGAATGTTTTTGCTAATCTCGTAAACGGTAACCGTGGCACCGGCATAGCTGTGCTGCAGAGCAGTCAGCTGACCCGACTAGTTACGAACTGCATTCTTGAAAATGGTCGAGGCGGCGTTACAGTGGAGAAAGACTGCCGAGTGGAGCTTCGCGGTAACGGCATCTATAAAAACTGTAGCCATGGTGTCAATTTCAGTGGTAGCGGGCAGATTTTGGAGAATGATGTCGTTGGAAACCTTGGATATGGAATCCAGGTCTCTGGCAGTGCTGACATCAAGGTGAGATGGACTACTTTTCCAACACTGTACATACTGTAGCTTCTTAACGAAATATAAACTCATCACATAAATAAAAATGTTTTGTTTTTGTTTTTTTTTTTGTCTTTAGGTAATGCGCAATCGTGTCCAACCAGCACAGGGCTGTGGCGTTGCTGTGCTTGGGCCAGTGAAAGGCGTTGTCCATGATAATATATTGTTCCAGGGCCACCCTGGAAACAAAAAGGCACTTCTACATATGGATCCTGGCAATGAGAGCTGTGTGTTGCGCAACAACAGTGTTCTAAGGCATAATAACAGGTAACTAGGCAACAGAAAGTGCCAGAGATTCAGAGACCACCAGTGGCTTTGCTGTCTGTACTCTGTCTTCTTTTTCTTTTGCTGCAAGATAGTGATAGCCCATAGTGATGAGAAATATCACCTGAATTTGCAGCTGTCCTCGGCTTTACGGAGCTTTATAACGAGTTTCAGCACCACTTTACTGCTTTGGTTCACTCACCGCTCTCATAGGGTCATTTCTGGCCCCCGTTTTCAAAAAAAAAAAAAAAAATAGTTTAAAGCTCTAAAAACTCACTGTAATCTACCTGCAGTCAGACACAGTACTCGCTGGTGAACGTTGTGGATCACTTACCAGCTAAAAACTAAAAACAGAGCTGAAAGAGGGTGAACATCGGACTGAACAAATGAATGATGATGTTATACGCTGGATGTTTAATTAAGAACATCAATCATTTCAAAAGGTGATATGACAATGTTGTGTTCACAACTCGTCAGAAATCAGTTATTGCAGGTTTAACTTCTGCACCGCTCCTGATTTTGCATGAATTTTCTGTCTGAAAAAAAGTCTCATTTGTCTCTTACTTTTGATGTCTTTGCATTTTGTAGCTGTACATCTGCTCCTCCCTGGGTTTTGGAAAACCCTCCACCGCGCCCGCTGGCCAGCTCCCCTTCTGGCCTCTCCTCGTCTCAATATCCTTCCAGACTTGCAATTTCCATGACGACCAGGATCAGCGCCACTGTAGAAAGTGGTTGCCACAATGGCAGCATGTTCTGCTCCATCCTGTGAAGGCTGGCAAGCATTTAGAAAACCAATATGAACTGGTGTATATTGTACATTCGGAGCACTCTGACCTTCCTCAGAGAAGACGCTCCAAAACGATGCCCTCTCGTTGAGGTCTAGTAACAAAAGAGGCTGCTCCGAGTATAACCACTGAAGGGGCCGTCCACTGTCCAGTACTTTAGGGGTGGCATAACCTTTTTTAAATCTGAAATAAGATTTTTGTAATTGTATGGTCGAATGCCAGTGCACTGGAGTACAAAACATTCAAACAGTCATCATCCTACATCTTGGAAGAAGAAAAAAAGACCCCGTTTCCATTCAAAGCTTTAACTTAATCGTGTTCTTTTACATTCAGATGTCATGTCCGTGTACAGACCTGCTGTAGACTTTTGTTTGTTTCGTCAGTTCGCTTCTGAGACTCACTGGTTGGGAAGTGCACATTTTTATAAATCCTAGCAGGAGTCAGAGGCTTCAGAGATGCCAGCTTCAAAGCTACAAAGTAAAGCTGTGCCTTGTTGGACTTTTTATTCCGTCAATGATTGTAGTTTGGGAAGGAGTCTGTCATAGTGTGGGGTGTATATGCAAAAAAGGCAGGAAAAAAAACAAAATAAAGCCAAACGTAAGCTTCTGCCTCTTGCACAGAGCCGTTTCCTGGCGAGTCTGTGTTTTTGTATCATGTCCTCCATGTTTTTCAAATGTGACGCACCTCAGCTTTCTTTGACTTCATGAAATTCAGTGAAGGACAAGTTATCATTCCAGATACTATCGACAGGCTGCACAGTGACACACAACCACACAGACTCGCCTGGCAATAGCGAGTAATAGAAGGAACAATGATATTCAGTGTGCAATATGTGCGGTCTACAAATGTGCCTATATGTTTTTACTGTCTACGCTAGATGTTTTTTCTGTCATCTAGAATTTGTTTACAGCTCATTCCTCTGCTTTTTTTTTTTTTGTATCCTGCACAGTAAGCAATAAGTAACGATATCATGTACAACTCAAAGTTCACCACTTTATTTGTCTACAAAATAAACAGTTCTCGTTTGTGACATTTCCAATTCTTTGTCGTCCTCCCGCTCTTCAGTGCATTTTCTTGCGTTTCTGTCTCTCCGTGAACTGAACGTATTTGACCAGAGGTAGAAGAAGAGAAGCCTGCCTGTTTGTGTCTCGCAGCCCGGCCTCCTCACCCTTCCCCCGGGGCGGTTTAATGACAGTCAGTCCCATTGACTTTGCAACTTCAATCATCCTGTAGGAAGACACAAAGACATCGGTTACTGTACAGTGCAGAGTTCTTCTAATGCACCTCACATTGACAGCGTTTTATGTGGTGGGATAATAATTTGTATCTCTCTTCCAGTCCAGTTATTTAAACCAGAGGTCCCCAACCACTGGGCCGCGGATCATTTGGTAGCGGGCCGCACAGAAGAAAAAAAAAAAAAAAGTTTTTTTGTGTGTGTTGGTAATATTTAAAATTTTTATGTATTATTTTATATATATATATATATATATATATATATATTACAATGTAATAATAATATAAAGTGCATAATATTAAATGGAATAATTACATTTACATTATATAAGGAATAATTCAATTATATGTTTTCCGTGGTGCAAAAAGGTTGGGGACCACTGATTTAAACAGTAATATTAAGTTTTCTTAATATCTCATTTAATGCACTTGTGGAACATACTGCAACACAATGAGATACACAAATTGTATTTTTATTAAACAATACACATACTACAGTTTCCTATACAAATACAGACTTGGCCTTTTGTTCTTACCTGGCCTCGGTGATTCCCAGGTCACGGTGCAGTAATGTGAGGTCGCCAGTCATGTGACCCATGTGCAGCTGCAGGGCCAGGGAGTAAGCTGCCAATTTGGAACGCATTGACGACGACACCATGTTCTGCACCCTAAAGGAATGAAGAAAATTATATTATTTGATATAACAAAACCATCTGGGGGTAAAATGTTGCAAAAATACAGCAAGAGACAGAAATTCAGTCCCGGCTGATATTTGACCAGATGAAACGTGTAAAAAAGCTCCATCGTACCTGCCGTTGGTGAAAGTCTCCACAGTGAATGTTCTAAACAGTTTGTTCTGAACGATGCGGGGACAGCCTTCCTCCTGCCCGACTGTATACGTAAACAGAAAGCACAATTAGTTTGTGCCACAGAGGCGTGCGTAGGATCACTTCTAACACGTGTATGATGAAGGCTAACATCACTCACACTTCCGGGTGATGCTCTTCTGCCGTGCCAGTTTGAGGAGCATAGAAAGGTAAAAGGCACAGCGGGACGTTGTATCTCTGGCTTCACCCACAGCTGGCATGCTCTCCAGGTGCTTCACAACACACAAGCACCTTGAATAAAAAGCAGAAGTACGAACACAAGTTAGAATGAAAGGAAACGAAATGTAGCTTGATAAAAAATGTCTTCGTAACAGTGAGCCCCGTCGCCGCCCTACCCTCCATCATCTCTCATCTTCTTCAGCTCCTCGGAGGTGAGTGCTGCCAGCTTGGAACCAGCCTGCTCCAAAGCCTCAAACTCTACTGGACTCAGGACTGCGGATAATCGATTAAGGAAGACTCGTATAAACAAACTCACTTGCAGCTTTCACCTCCCAACTATATTATCTGTTCCACCATCTACAGTTCTTGCATTCCCTAATTGACACACACACACACAAACACAGAGAATAAAGGATACGATCGTCAAATAGGTAGACGTCCTCCGGTCTGTCAGCGCCTGCATTGCAGGGAGGCAGGTGGAGAGCCAGGTCTCCCTGGGCCTCTGTCTCAGCCACTTCCTGTTGTAGAGCTGAGGGGGGAGAGAAAAACGTATGATTAACAAATTGACACAAGAACAGAAGACGATTCAAGCAGCCAGATATTCAGTGTTAAAACCTTTTTCTTTCTTTAATAACCAACCGCTCTTTGAGATTTCTTTATGGTTAGAAGACTACTGACTTCCATATCCATGACTCCATGCAGCTTACCTTCCAGACCCTTCTGGTCAATCACAGTGTTGGCAGCCTTGGTCACTGCTTGATGCAGGGTGTCACTTCCCACCTGATTCAACCTGCGGGTGTTCAGAGCTCTCTTCTGTTTGTTGGTGCCAAACGCCTCAATCAAAGAGTCAACCTGAAGAGAAAGTGCAACATGAGCTTTAGACTGGAACACAAGAGTTTGTTCTTATTTGAGCCCATTCTTTTGTTATTCTAAGAAAAACAGGACACATCATTTGTACCTTGTCTCTGTAGGTCTGAGTAGCTTCCTGGGTTTTGGCAGACTCCGTTATCTCTCCTGGTATAACAGGTTGCATGTTGAAGAGCTGGGCATTGTGCACCTCCATTTGCATGGTCTGCCTGTTCAACACTCCGACATAATATCTAAACACACACACACACACACCAAACATCACACTTATTACTTCTCTTTGCAGTGGTGGGTGTGCCACGGTCCCACATCTCAAAATATGCTTCATTTGACCTACTTGCAAAGGCTGTTGCATTTCAAGGAGCCCACTCCAAAATTATTTCCAACATAGGACAGTCTGTCTGATTCAGCTGCCTAGACAGGAAAACACAAGTATACAAGAACTTCCTTAAAGTACTTGAGGTACATCAGCACAATCTAAACAGGTATTGTTTTACAGTGCAAATGCACAGTACGAGGGTGACAGCAGTGCTTGATCTTTCTCACCAATATCCGCCTGCTCTTTTTCCTGGGATTACTGTCATCTGCGTTCTTATACATCGTGAAATCCAGTGTGTCCGCATTTTTGACGCTGCCGTTTGAAAAGCGGACTGAGAAGGAGAAACATAACGAGGACCTTATCAATACATGTGTTCTGTACCACCATAAACACATTTCACATGACATAGTTCAATCAATGCAAGCAGCAACTACCAAGATAAAACAAATTCATGAATAACGTTTTTTTTTTTTCTCTCTGCCCCCCCCCCCTCCCCCCCCCCCCCCCCTCTCTCTCTCTCTCTCTCTCTCTCTCTCTCTCTGGCAAACGCAACACTATATTTGAACAACTAGCCCTGTTGCTAGCACCCACGTGTGCAATACAAACGGGTGTTTAAAGTAGAGACGATGAGCACAACCCAACAGTTATTGCCACGTTTATGATTAGAATATTTTTCTAAATATTTGGACAACCAACACATGTGAGACAGTCACCAATAACAGCTTTGTCGGAGTCTCTCTCCTCTTCACAACACACCAACGAGCAGGAGGCAGCCATAGTTGTTGTCTTGAGTGTGATGCAAGAGGCTTCACTCCTTTGTACTTCCGTGTTCGCCAAGATCTTCGTTCAGGCCAAGGTACAGAACTGGCACATTTCGCCTCAGAAGAACAACTCAAAACGTGCATGTATTCTTCAATATTAAATCAAGTAAATAAGCAACTGATAGTGTCGGCTTTCCTCACCATTGGAGCTTTTCAAACCAATAGTTTTGAAAATATTAGATAATAGTGAAATCGATGTATGGCAGTGCACTCAAACGAGGCCATGTGGTCATACATTATTTTGCACATTGGTAGAATAAGGATTTGAATCTGTTTGATTTTTTGGGGGCTAATTATATTGCCAGCTAAACAGTTGTACAGTATAAGGATATACTGAATGGTATATAATTAACTGTCTGTGTTTTGTGTTTTACTTAAGGCAAATATCTGAGTACTTCTTCCACAACTGCTTACCGCTTGTAGTTGACAGTATCAGAATTTGGGTGAAATCATAGGATGAAAGGGTCTACATCTTGACACGGTTTATAATCTTTGGATATACAGACTGAGGCTACACCAGCGACACCTTGTGGCGGAACGTATAAATGCAGCCCTTTACCTCGGCGCGGTCATGGGCATAGAAGTGAAGCAGCACAGCGCCACCCTGTGAGTCTGGTGGGGAAAACCCGTCTGAGTGTAATACATAATTAGAAATTATAACAAGCATGTCGGACCCGTATAGTAATTGACAATCAGTATATGTCTCATTAACGGTGGTTGTATTAACTGACTGTAGCTGGGGACAAAGAGAGACAAACTGACAGACGGGTCCAACTGCTTGAGACAAACGGTCACCGTGAGCGCACATCACTGGAAGCTTTCGCCCCCACAACCATTCAATGCGAGTAAACTGTGGGACCACAGCAGACGTGGGATGTAGCAGCAGAAATGTTAGCCAGCTAACGTTACATTTGATGGAGACAAAGCTGCTTCGATACAAACAAGCGGTCCAGCCGGGTGACCGTATGCTACTGCTTCTGTTGTAGCTAACGGGCAATTTGCTGGTCAACTGCCAGCTAACTTTAGCCTTGTCAGTTAGTCGCCAGGGCCTCTTGTTTCTGCCTCTTGTTAACGTTACGTACGCTTCGGCAAATTCAAGGTAATGTTACTTAACTTATTACCGTCTCTCTCGTCTCACCGTCGCAACGATAGCTAATCCTGTGCTAATTTAGCTAGTTACTTTATCTAACGTTAGCTAACTGGTCATGCGTTAGACTTTGCTAGCCCTCTAATGTCTGACGTCAATGTTATTAACGTTACACTCCGCGGCTATGCTCTGTAACGTTAGCTGCTGTGTTGTCATGGCGTGTCCCGCGTTAACCGTATACGTTAAGCTGCAGTTAACAGTAACAGTAGCTGAAGTGCAAGTTGTTTCTCAGCATTTGACTTAACGGCGATGAATTCAGCAAAGTGTAAAAACATTTCCCTGGGTGCATGTTAATGAACCCCCTCACTGGAGCAGTTGTAGGCCCTCTGTGTGTCTGTGGGACCTCAGCAGAATGCCGCTCACCCCATCACAGTTTCTGGTTATTTTGTCACTGTGTCCAAATAACATTATCAACACCTTCTCAAACTAAACTGGGACATAACATTTTTTTTTTAAAAAAACACTCTCACACCACATTTTACTTCCATCTATCCTGGGCCACCATCATCTTCATACTCTCCAAAGCTACAACATATTTTTATTATCAATTAATTCGTGGATAATTAGCCGATTAATCGGTGGTCATTAAGTCTATAAAATAAATGTGATTTTCTTCAAATTACTTGCTTTTTTTCCCCCTACCAAGAATCTAAAACTCTACAAGATGTCCAGTTTACTATAACAAAGCGACACATTTGAGAGGAAGGTGGCAGCAAATGTTTGGCATTTTTTGTCAACATGTGATCAAATTAATTGTCAAAACTGCTGTCAATAAATGTTATGTCGATAGACTAATGTTCTAAAACAATTCCACTTTACAACACTTGATTTGTCCTCTCCCCATTTATCTGCCTTTTAACATGTTCCTGCCTTTTGTCTTTAGGGCCATGGATTTCCCCGGCCACTTCGAACAGATCTTCCAGCAGCTCAACTACCAACGTGTCCACGGTCAGCTGTGCGACTGTGTCATCGTGGTGGGCAGCAGACACTTCAAGGCCCACCGCTCGGTGCTGGCAGCCTGCAGCACCCACTTCAGAGCTCTGTTTACGGTGGCAGAGGGGGACGCCAGCATGAACATGATCCAGCTGGACAGCGAGGTTAGAATCTTAATGGTATTGTGTAAAGAAGGGCATTAATTTCATAAATGTTTGTAGTGATGAGAATGGATAAGTGTGATGGTGATCAGACCCGGGCGTTGAGGAGAGAGTGACTCTTCAACTTCGAATAATAATAGCGGATAGTAATTCAGTAAAAAAAAAATTAAAAAAAACTCCTGACATATTTTAAACTGATGCTACTCTTTCAACTAGAGATCAAGTAACTTCCTGTGTACTTGCAGGTGGTGACAGCGGAAGCTTTTGCTGCTCTGGTGGACATGATGTACACCTCAACGCTGATGCTGGGGGAGAGCAACGTCATGGATATCCTCCTTGCAGCCTCACATCTGCACCTCAACAATGTAGTGAAGGCCTGCAAACACTACCTGACCACACGCACCCTGCCCATGTCCCCCTCATCTGACCGACTCGTCCATCACCACCCTCAGCAGGAGCAGCAGAGGCACAGGCAGCAGCAGCAGCAGCAGCAGCAGCAGGTAGCGGATATAGCAGTGAACCCTACTCTAGCAGCTAATGCTAACCTTGCAGCAAACGCTGCCACATCAAAGTTGCAGCGCTCCTTCCTCCTGCAGCAGCTGGGGCTGAGCTTGGTGAGCTCTGCTTTAGGAGGGATGGAGGAGGAAGGAGTTGGAAATGTAGTTGGCAGTAGAGTGGTCGAACAGAGAGCCTCCTTCCCAATCCGACGCTTCCACAAACGCAAGCCCTCCATGGCCCTGGGCCTGTCTGAGGAGAGACCCAGGCAGAGGCAGCGCCCCTCTGCCCCCAACCTGGGGCTGTTAGGTGAAGAAGGGGGGAACGGAGAGCGAGAAGAGGGGGCACTACTCTCCCCGGACTCCCACAAGATGGGGGACGAATCCAAATTGGATGTGGCAATCACTGGCCTAGTAGGGTTGTCCCACGATGATCCACAGATGCCCAGCCAGTCCGACAGTGGACATTGTGAGGGGGAGGAAATGGGGAGAATGCAGGGAGGGGTGAGGAAGGAGGAGGACATGGAAGACCAGGACCACAAGGTCAACAGAGCCGGGGTGAAGATCAAATCAGGGACAGAGGAGGAGGAGGAGGCAGAAGAACGGGAACAGAAGGTAAAGTCCTTTGTTTGATTTGTTGTGGTGACAAAGTAAGTAACTCACATTAAGCCTCATGCATCAGCATTTTTATATTTATATCCTAAATCATGTAGTTTTGTTTTTTTTATGAGGTTTGCTTGTACGTGTGTTTTTGAAGTCAAATTCACCAAACTCCCTATTTCAAGCTGATGAATGCCACCTGTTTATAAGTAGGTGCATATTTGTGATATTTGATCATTAGCATAATGTATAAATTGTTAGATGTAATACTACATACTACCCCAGGTGTAAAAACACGAATTTCACATTGCATAGCTTCAAGTCCTGCTGTTGGCAATCAGCAGACAAAAACATAACAAATTGAGCAGTGTCAGTAGTCTTATAAGGGCACCTGAAACATATTCGAATATAATACGTAGTACAGCTGCCAATTACGTGTCATAAGAGCAGCGCTGTACTGTAACAGAAAAGGTCTGGCATGAACTTAGGTGCTTAAACAACATCTTTCCAAAACAAAGCAGTCTGTGACTCAGATGGTCATGGAGATGGATAATAGCATATCATAATGTCGATGATGCTACACTGTCTGGTGCAACAGAGGATAATCTCCAGGAAGGCGACTTAAATATGTAAAGACCCTGAGGCAGCTTTCACAGTGTGAGAATTTTCCTCCACAAAATCTGTAAAATAAAAATGCTCTCAAAGCTCCTCGATAAATCATCAAGACTTCAGGAAGATATGTTGAACAGAATATAAATGTTGTAAGATATTTAAACTGCACATCTATCATTTAAAGTCAAACACTGGCTAACTCTCTGTTAATGACATTTGTGACTTGTTTTACAATTAAGACTTGCAAATTGCAAGGTATTACAAAATTCATTCATTTAATTTGCACCTCTTTACTGAAGATGTTATCTTGAATAAACCAAAATAATGACAAAATGTAAGATATTGGGTACATGATTGAGACGATAAATTTAAATCATAATCCAAACCTCTCTAAACAGAAAGATGAATCAAGTTTGGATTTAGGTCAAACACTTTGGAAGCTTGTTAACTAAACTAGTGCAGTGGCCCTTCAAAACGTGCACGTTCGCAGGTCCTCAGCAACATGGCCACCAAGTGCAAAGTCAATGTGATGAACGGTTGTCAAGAAAATGACTAATATGTCCCGTAGATCTCTGCTCTTTCTTTCTTTATCTGTTCTTGCATGTACTATAGCAAGCAACAGAGAGCAAGTTGTGACACTAACTCACAATCACAAAAGCATTGAACATGTATGCACATGCAAATCATGCTGCTCTAGTTTATCTGCTGTCTAAAAAATGTAAATCTCCTTTGGCCTGAGATGACACTCCTCCTGTGCTTCACATAGGTGGTGGTTAAACGGGAGCCGTTGAGTTCGCCAGAGCCAACTGATGAGATTAGCGACGTGACATCGCAGGCTGAGCCCGGAGGCCAGGAGGAGAAGGCGGAGCTGAGCCCAGAGAGCAGTGACCGCAGCTTCACCTCTGAACCCCAACCCAGCTCTGACTCTCTGCTGCAGTCCAGCTCCCAGATGCTCCTCAAGAGCAGCATGGGAGGAGGCGCCGGAGTCGGAGGAGGTTTTGGGTGTAATAGCGGACTGGGTGGCAAAGCTGGTTTTAGTATTTCTAGCTTTCTCAGCCCTAAGAATTTCGGAACTGCCAGCGCAGGGTTGGTTGTTGGAGAGGATGATGTCCCCAACACAACAACTGGTGACGCAGTAGCACACCACTTCCTGCTCAGACAGGAAGCTGCTGGGCCATCTGGCTCTGCATCATCCTCTCTCCTGAAGGCAGGTCCGCTCAGTGGCGAGAGCCGCAATGGTTTTGGAGACAACCTACAAGCCGATTCTCTATTCCTCCGCCCCCTGCATGACGGTTTAGGGAACCCTAGAGGAAGTGGTAGTGGAGGGCGTGGAGGAATAGATCCCTTTTGTTTGGACTTCCAGCACTCTAGTCTGGGACTTCACTCCCTGGGGCGACCCTCACGAGGAGCAGGGGGAGCGGCTGCCGCTGCTCTGGGTTATCCAGGTTACAGACGCATTGCTCCGAAAATGACCACCGGCATGGGAGGAGAAGAAGGAGTGGGTGGTGTCCTCCAGGATGCTGCCTCTTCCTCCTCAAGTCTGGCAAGTCCTCTGCTTTTAAACGAGAGCGGTGGATATGAGATGAACAATGGCAGGCCCACCTCCCTCCCCCCTCAGCTGACACGAGCTTCAGCAGACGTCCTGTCCAAGTGCAAGAAGGCTCTGTCGGAGCATAATGTGTTGGTGGTTGAGGGAGCCCGGAAATACGCCTGTAAAATCTGCTGCAAAACCTTCCTCACCCTGACAGACTGCAAAAAACACATCCGCGTCCACACAGGAGAGAAACCCTACGCATGTCTCAAGTGTGGAAAGCGCTTCAGCCAATCCTCCCACCTCTACAAGCATTGCAAGACCACCTGTTTGCGCTGGCAGAACAGCAACATGTCCAACGCCCTCCTGTAGGACTGGGGTCACTGCATCAAAGTGGAGCGGAGCGACAGGGTGAATATGTTGGGAATCTGTGATGGGCTGAATTTTTAAAGTCCCCAAAAATGTTTCGATTTTTCTGAAGCTGTGACAGAGCAGCCAGACCTGATCAGCTGTGCTGTCCCGATGACAGACCAAAGATAGGGATGATAAAGTAATCGTACATCTTTTCTAGGAGAAACCCACACTGTCAAGTTTGATTTTAATGTAAACACACTACGCCTGTAGAAGATTTATAGGGATGTGGGACATGTAAAGGTGCCACATTTGTTGCTATGGCTTCATCATAAGAGAACCACACTGTATACTCCCCTGTTGTAATCCATAGTGTATTATGAGGATTTTCTATCAGTGTCAAATCATGCAGCCCATGGACTTTGCATAATATGATGCGGGTGAATCTGCATCTTAAATCTGCTACACTGTTCGCAATGTTGGACTTCTGAAAGGTATCATGTTGTTAAAGGACCAGTCTGTAAGATTTATGGGGATCTATTGGCAGAAAGGGAATATATTATTTATGATTATGTTTTCATTAGTGGATTAACACCTGAAACTAAGGATCGTTTTCATTAGCTTAGAATGAGCCCTTCATATCTCTTCCACGGAGTTCGCCCTGTTGCACCACCATGTTTCTACAATAGCTGAGAACGGACAAATCAAACACTGGCTCTAGAGAAGACCTTTTGCGTTTTGACGTTGGCGCGGCAGCCTGAATTGGATGGTACGAATGCACTGGTTTGGAAGACGAAGAACAGGAGTAAGTGGTTGCTGGCTAACTATTTTGTGTTGTGAGAAGTTTGAGAACCCAAATCTTCACAAATGGAGGCTGAGTGTGAATCCTTGTCTTCAAAGAAACCAAACAAAATCAGGACAGTCTGCAACCTCACCACTAGATGCCAATAAATCCGACACACTGGTTCTTTTAAAGTAAAATTTAGATCTGCTGAAGTGATCCCTTTTTGATGCTATACATCTATAGTGTGTGGTACACTTGTTGAAGCAAATTTGACTCCTAACACTATGACTGTGTTTGCAGCTGTGATCAGATTCAGTTTGGGGGCGCTGGATGTAATGCCTGTTAGTACTAACAACTGTTGATGGTTGTGCGCTCATGATACTCTACTGTACAAAAAGGTCGACTGAATCCTCTGAGGTAATGCTGAACTCAAGCTCAACCAACCAAAAACATCAAATGTAGTGTTTTTTTGTTTTTTTTTTAACCTGTTGTTGGTATGCAGGGAAACTTTCTTTGAATATTTAATGTATAAACTTTTATTTACTGTAGTGATGAAATTTGAGGCAATTGACGTTGTCGACCAGGACGGGAGCAACGCAAAAGAACATTTCTCAATGGCTGATAATGGATGTTCATCCAAATTCACCACCAAGTCGGGTCTAATTTTTTAACCCATGTGGTCGCCTTTCAGTCCAAGCGCCTTTGAATTACCATCATCAGAAGTGTTGCTGAGCTCTGTTCAATTTAAGAATATGTCCCTTTGCACTGATGGGACTCCAAACATTTATACCCGAAGTTTTGAAGGAATGGGAAACATTGAATTGATCTGATCAACATCTTCCCAGGCAGAGCTATTAACCTGAGAAATAAGTTGCATTGTTTAGGGAAGCAATGTGGGAAAGAAAAGTGTCAACTTTCACCGTCTTTGTATTACAAAGAAGGAAACGCATCTGCATTCACTGGGCCTTGCAGTCTCTTTTTTGAGAAACTATTATTCATATAATATTGCATTATAATGCCATTTTAATACCTAGATAACAACAGGAAAATGCACCTTATGTTGTGTCATGATGTGCAAAACTTGCACATTTGTTGGGATTTTCAATTGTATAAGATATGGCATTTAGAGACTTTCCCTCTTTATAAGTTAACTGACCGTCCACACATCAGAAAATGTTCCACGGCCGCTGGTGTTCTTGTGTGTACAGTGTGTGACTCTATTAAAAGGTTAATGAAGTTGTGCTAAGAGAAAACTGTCTTTAGTTTGCTGAGGTCCAGCACGTGTTGAAAAGGGCTTTAGAAATGTAAATAGTGCACATTTGTGGTTGGTTTCATCATTTTCCTCTTGGCGGAGAAACAAAAGAACTAAACATTGTGTGTACGTTTGCTACTGTACTTGATATCAGTGCTTTAAATGTGTCTCTTCATACATCTAATGTTGCATCTGTACAAAAGCACTCAGACAAATTATTCTTTTAAAAAAAAAAAAAAAAAAAATGTTTTTATAACTAACATGTTTACTGGAATGTTGAACTATGTGAAAACGTTGCTGTTTTGCAATTATCCAACTCCACCAGCTCTCAAGATTTTTTCCCTTCTTTACAGTAGCATCAGGATGAGTTTGAAAGCTCGGGGTTGTGGCGTTTTTGCTGCCAGGTGATTGGAGATGCAAATACACATTGTGAAATTTCAGAAAATAATTATATAATAATTATATTATAACTGGGTCTCCAGTCTTTCTTCTGTGTGTTAATTTCAGGAGTTTTAGCAGTCTTTCATGTATGTAACTATGTTAATGTCAACTTATAACTTGAAAGATTCTGTCATATACTGTAAGTTTGACAACCTTTTTAATTGACGATTAGCATAAGATGACACAGACGCGCTGAGAAGGAATCAAAATGTGCAGCTCATAGAAAGTCAAATCATATCAAGGATTTTTTACATCAAGCCAGTTTCAGATGCCTGACATCCTGCAGGTTACAAATGAGAGCAGCTTCATTGGTAGACAGTTGGTTAATTGAAATCAGTGTTCATGCAGTGTTGTAGAGTTCTGTTTTAGTGAACCAAAAGGAAAAAAAAAAATAATACATGTTTGCCTTTTTGTATACTTTATTGCTTGCTGTATTGTGTCACCTACACTGTCTATGAGAAATGCGTTGCTTCAATTTCTAGTTGGCACCTTATTATACTGTACAGTCAATACACTGTTAGCCCGTACCACATTATATTTGTTATTTTATTTGACACAGGATGCTTAATGTGGACTTTTTACTTCAGAAGAATAATTGCCTTGTAGGATGTTCCTCCCTGTAAACATAAGCTGACCTCCCTGTAATTCCATGGAATCAATAGTAAAGTCATTGAAGGTCGTCCGCAGAATTTAAAAATGATAACTGATGGTTAAATCTCAGATCTGTTCCTCTGTGTTGCTTACTCCCATTCAGCCTCCTCTGCGTTCTGGAAAGAGGAATACAGAGTTGTATTCGGTGAAGGAGAATGGCTTCCACACGGTTGCCTGTTAAGGATTATTATGGTGCTGTCTTCTAAAGCTGTTTCATAAACAGTTAATGTGAATCTCTGAAAAATGCACTGACTGTATTACCCCATTTATGAATATGCCAAAATGTTAAAATACATAAAAGGCATAAATTGATTATTGAAAAGTCACTGCCTTACGCCCTCTAGCTTGAAAAGCGGGGCTTTTGTTTATATGCCAAATCTGATGTATTTCTGTGTTTTTGTTTTTCTTCTGTATACCTAACATAATGTAACCATGAGAGAACTAAGTGTGTGTCTCTTTACTGTTGAAGAGTGTTCAGTATGTTCAGTTGTTGTATGGACTGAATAAAAAAAAAAAAAACATTGAAATTCAGTTTTGTTGCAGGTGACATTTTTTTATGAGCTGAAATGGCACATTCGTTATACAAGAATAAGACAATAATTGAATGTCAATTTACATGAGTTGATTCGAATGAAGATAAAAATGTTAGCAAATAAGAAAGCAATCCAATCTTAAATGTGTTCTTTTATTGTAATCTAAAGAATAATTAGGTACATGAGTAATCTAATGGTCCAGTAATCAACCGGAGTGGAATTAGTTTCTTCTCACAGTATGAGTTCTTTGATCATCGGCGCCCCCCGCAGGCCGAGGAGGAGGTTGTTTGCTGCCAGGGCAGACATGGCGTTACGGGTACTATAAGAGGCGCTAGCAATATGTGGGAGAATCACTGTGGGAGGAGAGAAAGACAAATGATAAGCAGTGACAACTGAGCTCAGGGATGATAAATTGGCCATTTACTTGAAACTATTTTTAAGGCAGTTTGAGCCATAATAAGTCCGAGAGACTCACCGCAGTTTTTGAGGGTAAAGAGCGGGTGGTTTGTAGGCAGGGGCTCAGGAACAGTAACATCTAACCCGGCTCCTGCAATCTGCCCAGTGGACAGAGCCTCATACAGGTCTTCCTGGTTCACCACACCCCCTCTGACACAACAGGAAGACCAGAATTATATGAAAAACAGGAAAAGCACAGATGCTGCACTCATAGCGAGATTATGGGAAACAATTGGCATCATAGTCCAGTATTTCATGACACGGCATTTTTGTAAAATATGTGATTCAATGGGCCCCATGCAGGAAGCGATATAAGAACAAAGGTCAACCTATTAGTGTAGTGCAGAGTTCTGGGATTCACCCATGTTTTCTTATTTTCGCTCCTCTCTTTGGTAAGAAACAAATGTACGATTGGTCATGAGCACTCTTACCAAGATAGGAAAAAAAACATCTTGTTTTCACATTCCCCAAATTGTCTAACGCAAGGAAGCACGTTTTAAATTTGAGGAACATTAAAAACATTGAATGAATGTAATATAATCAAATATAGGTTAGGCTACTATATGTTTTAAAGTAATTATAATGATTGGGTTAATGCATTTGTTGGCTAAATAAAAATACTATTGATCCATTGATCTGAATTAAGTCTATAAAACCCCTCGGATGATATTGAGTGCGTTCAGCTTCTGAATGGCCTTTGATTTTCCTGTAACACCAGTACTGACGCCCTGGAAAATCACATTTATTTAGTTGACGTTAATTTAACAGAACCTCAGTTTCCCTACAGCTGATTACAGCTTACAGCCTTTTTTTTTTTTTTTTTTGGTGGCATCTCTCCAATTCTTGTTTTTTTTGCCAGAGTATTTGCACATGGCACAGAGAATGATGCTGCATGAGGCCCACTGTGTGTGTTGCTTTAGTGTAAGGGTACCTGCTTGTGTTGATAAAGATGGAGGTATTTTTCATCTTGGAGAAGAGGTCTTTGTTGC
This sequence comes from Bovichtus diacanthus, assembly GCA_943590825.1. Classification (NCBI taxonomy): domain Eukaryota; kingdom Metazoa; phylum Chordata; class Actinopteri; order Perciformes; family Bovichtidae; genus Bovichtus; species Bovichtus diacanthus. Next base: position 8,940,816 of record CALSBV010012195.1, on the reverse strand, counting down.
AGATCTCTTTTGTTTCCGGCGTTAAAGCACAGCACACGGCCAGGAAATCTGACTGCTTTGCCAGCTCGTCGAAAGAGACTGCACCCAGAGACAGTGCCATTGATGTTATCACATTAAAACAAAAGGCTGACTGCAAATTCTCTTTACATCTAATTTAATTTCCTTAAAATATCAATGTATCGGCATATTAAGTGTATCTGAGATCAGGATGTGACAGGTCTCTTTGACGAGCCAGTGCAGTAAATCGCTACTAAACCCCTCCGCCATCCACCTTGTTGACAGTGTATCCATTGTGCATTGATTATATCAAAAATAAAATGCTGGCATGAGACATTTTAGTGACCACAAATCTATAATTCTTACCATACTCTGCATTTATGACACTGGCCAGCTCAGGCCTCGGGGCCACGTCTGCGTAGATGAACTTCTTTACTTTAAAAGGGGCCAGACGCTCAGCGATAGCCACACCTGAAAGCACAAAGACGATTTATAGGAACGGAAGTGTGTCTCCTGTTAAAGGCAGGTTTATCAAGTACCAGGCTGACCTTGCTGCGTTTTCTACACTCATAGACTGTTACATTGGAAGAGTATTTTGTGCTGTCTGTTTCTGTGGTTGTTTAAGGGCTGAAACAGTTTAACATGTGAGAAAACTGTCAGACTTCTTACTCACAGTTACTATAAGCACTGTCTGTAACATGCTTTTAAGTTTCTTTAATAAACACATTTAAATAAAAATGTAGATAAAAGAAGTGTGCTGTTAAGATGATGTGCATGTTGTGTGTGTGTAGTGTTTCAGATACTGCATGCTCACCAATCCTCCCCAGGCCCAGGATACCCACAGTGCTGTTGGCCAGCTCGTGTCCACACAGCCACAGAGTTCTCCATGTGCCCCAGCCACCACTGACACAGGAGAGAGAGAGAGAGAGAGAGAGAGAGAGAGAGAGAGAGAGAGAGAGATAGAGAGAGAGAGAGAGAGAGAGATAGAGAGAGAGAGATAGATAGATAGAGAGAGAGCGACAGAGAGAGAGAGAGAGAGAGACAGAGAGAGATAGAGAGAGAGATAGAGAGAGAGAGATAGATAGAGAGCAAGAGACAGAGAGAGAGAGAGAGAGTGAGAGAGCGATAGAGAGAGAGAGATAGATAGAGAGCGAGAGAGATAGAGAGCGAGAGACAGATAGAGAGAGAGAGAGAGATAGAGAGCGAGAGAGAGATAGAGCGAGAGCGATAGATAGAGAGCGAGAGACAGAGAGAGAGAGATAGAGAGAGAGACAGAGAGAGAGAAAGAGACTTTAACCTCTGACCCAAATGTTTAGTGGATGTATACATGGATCGATAGATTTGAGTGTGTGTGTGTGTGTGTGTGTGTGTGTGTGTGTGTGTGTGTGTGTGTGAGTGTGTGTGTAGCGTTACGTCTTGGCTTCATGTGTGGCCTCTATGAGCCTCCTGGAGGTGGTGAGCAGCAGAGCCACAGTCAGCTCAGCTACAGAATCTGTCAGAACATCAGGGGTGTAACCCACACGGATCCCTCTGGGGAAAAAGGGGGAAACACACACAAACGTTACACGCGATGTTATACACGTCCATCACCAGCTGGTGGCAGACACAGAAGAATACACACAAATCAACACTTTTGACTTACTCCATCCCTGAAATGATCATTTGCATTTCGATTACTCACTTCGTGGTGGCTTGAAATCGAAAAGAAAACGCGCGTGTGGGACTGTTTATGTGCAAGTGTTATTAATAGTAGGGTTTTAGCGAAAATGCATGTAATTGGTAAGGGGTGAGCGTACAACTGGATAAATGACACTTGTATTATACTGCACGAGGCGTGTGAGAGTTTGTAAACGGATGTTTTGAGTTCTGCTGTTGTTTAACGGGGCCCCCCCATTTACTTCAATTCATCAAGACATTTCTCTGTTTTTGTATTTTGCGTTCATCGTGGAGGCTTGTGAGAAAAACAAAGTTCTCTTGAAGAACTCAAGGCAACACGTTTCAAGTAATTGATACAAGATGGTCATTTTGGGGTTGGAATATTACTTTAAGAAAATAGAAATAAAATAATCACCTTTTCTTCAGCTCCTCCAAAGAAAGATGGTCAAAACCCACTGACATGGTACTGAGAACCTTCAGGTTTGGCCCTGCAGGAGTGCGGCAAACATTAACACAGATTAGCACATGTATTTTAGAGGGTTTTCATTGCTCACATCATTAAACTGACTTAAAAATGACCTGCAGCATCCAACAACTCGGCATCAATCTTCTCTGTCAGCACGCAGACCAGACCATCGACACCTTTGACCTTCTGCAGCAGCTCCTTTCTGGGCACGGGGACGTCATCGGAGTCCCACAGCTCTAACTGCACCCTGGGAATACAGCAACCATCATTGAAGATCCAAATCAAATCAATGCTTTCTTAATTATAATGCGGAAGAGAAGTCATTATTTGGTAAAGCTTCAGTTAAAGTTTATAATTAGATATATAGTATCTCAAGTTATATCAAATATACTGTAGGTTTTTCAAAGAAATAATGGCCCATTTCTTCCACTCTGCTGTGGCGGAATACCCTATAGGCCAGTCTTATCTAACTAACCTTCAGGCAAACAGCCCTGTTTACTCAAAGTAAATGATGAACTTTAAAAAGCATGACAATTCAAAAAAGGTATCACAGTCAAAATCAGCTACAGGACACCACTGGTCATACAAGATTCTATGTAAAAAAAAAAATAATAATTTTAAGTGACTTAACAGGCTACTATTACTCACCGTCCAGATTCACGGAGGATCTTCAGGCCCTCGGGTGGGATCTGTCGGGTGACATACACCCGTTGCAGGGTTGACATCTCCCTCTGCACGTGGCTTGTTAGACCCCCAGCAATATTCAAAGGAGTAGCAGCGATCTGCTGGAGCCGACGCAGTGCCATGCGACTGCACCACATTGCCGGGTGAGAGTAAGTCTGTGTGCAGGTGTCCGATGATGACAGTGGTACTTTGGAGTGCAGAGCCTGTTGTGTGCATAATGTTGGCTCTAGTTCAGGGGGAGGTTCCTGGATGTGTCTTTGACCAATATGATTAGAGGGAGGGTGTCTCTGAAGTCTGAAGTTAAAGAATACTGTCTGTCACAGAAAAACTAAACACATAATCAATAACAAAGACACACACAGTTTTTTTTTTCTGTTTGTCTCTCTCACCCTTATAAACACACTAACAAATACACAGGCACAAATGAAATTAATATACAAGCAGTGTAGATGTGTGTTTACTAAATCATTCCCCAGAATGGGAGTCAGTAGGATGTAAATGTTTGACAAATGTTTGACCTTTGTCTCTTTAAACAGTGGAGGACCCAAACGCTGTTTTGTAGTTTTTCTTGTGTCTGGTTGGGACTGGTTCAGAAATCTGTCTTTATTTTCTCAATTTGAACTGAGTTTTATACATTGAAATGAATTAAAAACAAGGTTGCTACTAAAATACACTTTGCAAGGGTCCTATACGAAAACTAATCATATTTTTAAAGGTTTAATATAGTTCTTTAGTATTTTGATTCTGGCATTTATCAATGGTGTTAAAATATATTTTTAAATCATTATTTAAAACAATATATAATGCTTAGATTTCTGAGCGTCACGTTTTGTGAATAATATACAGTGTAATCATTTCCTATTAACATAAGAAGTTTGATAATCAAACAAAGATCTTTTTCTGTATCATCATGAAATTATTAGTGACATCGCTTGCTCGACGACAGATTCTCCTCCGACTGAAAAAGACTGTACCACTACCTCTGGCTGGAGGAGGTAATGTCACACATCCAAACTGTTGAAATATCCCAAGGCTCATCAACCAGAAAAGTTTTATAGGATGTTCCAACCTTTTCTTTCCTAGTTTCAAGACATGACAAACCTCTATTACAGCCATTAATCTGTACATAATAACAGGTATGTCACACCACAAACTATTTTTTTTCCTTTTCTTTTTTCTTGATGGATAGCATTACATATAATATGCCCTTGGGTATTATTGTATGGGGCCGATAAGTGAATTTGGCTAAACCTTTTTTTGCTGATGAATTATTATATATTTTTTTGCTGTACAAACCTCTACACACATATACACGCACTACATATGTACTACAGACAAAGTATAATAACAATTATAACGTAAAATAACATTAAAATGGGCCATAGCACCTTTATATATAATATAAATAAATTAAATATATTATATATATATTATAAAAAAATATATTTTTGGAATTTTTAGATTGGTAACAATTCCAAAATAAATGACATATAATCAAAGTCTCACGGTGCTGAAAAATACTGTGAACCTATTGGATGGCCGTGGTCATGTGATTGCGGTAACCCGGAACCACTCCAAGTTTTTAGCCAGTCACAACCATTCATTCGCCCTATCCCGTCGCGTATACTGACAGGTAGCTACGTATGATTATTTGTCTCATTTTTAACAATATTCGCAACGCATTTTTCATCTTGATTGGTAGAATAATAATACCTAAAACATCTGTCTACCCTGCGAAGTTATTCGAAGCCTAACGTATGTGCCATCACGTTTAACGAGTTTATGACAAGTGTCCTCGCCACCGGCACCAAGCAGCAGTGGCACTCAGTGCTAGCTAGCTGTAGCTGCTAACGCTGAGCTTTCGTCAGCAGCTTCACAAAGCAGCCAGCGCTATTGTTGTGTTAGCTAACTGCTGTAATATTTGACTGTTAGCACACGTCACTTCATTGGCTGAAGACAGTCACTTAACCTTTGACAGCTGTCAGGCAACAACATTGCTGACAGTTAGCCGCATTGAGACTTAGTTAGCCATTTGGCTAACCTACAACAGGGCGTTGGTTTTATATTATTAACGGTGACATCCAAAACGTTTTATAGTTTCAATAAGCACTGTTTGAACTTTAATATGTTTTATTAGGTGGAGTTGTAATCTCAGACAGTTGAAATCCCCCCTCTTCCCCTCCCAGCATGGCTGCAGACTCGATGGAGATTGACGACTCTCTTTACAGGCAAGTCTTCTGACCTTTTACCCTTACTAAAAGCTCTTGTAACTACAGCTAATGTTTCAAGACAGGAAATTACAGTATTTATGGAAGAGGTTCTCGATTGTTTTTCAGCCAAAGACCCCTTACAAGCTAGAGAATATACTGGGGTCCCCCCTCATGTAGGTCCCTTGGAATAATTTGGCTTGGCCTTATTATATACATTTGTTCACCTCTTTAGTCTAAATTATGTGAGAAGACAACACAAGAGAACGATATTAGACATGTATTTAAAATATTTGCACTATCCCAACACAGAATACCCATAAAACAATGCACTTATTAGCTGTAAGTAACACTGTACCTAAACAACATTTTAGAGGCAATTCAAGAGAAAAGGGCTAATTTTAAGCGTATTTCAGAACACACACACGCACGCACACACACACGCACATCAAGAGAAGTTTGAAGTAAAGGGATTGTTTCAGTCTTGTGTGCATACATAGACTAAAACAGGGATTCTGGTTACAGTATTTAAAATACACTATTTTACAATTTGCAGAGATCTTCTTGATCTCTCTTATCACTTTCCCTCACACTTCCTCCTCCTTCCCTTTTCTCTGTCCAGCCGCCAGCGATATGTACTGGGAGACAGTGCTATGCACCAGATGGCCCAGTCCTCAGTCTTTCTCAGTGGAATGGGTGGACTGGGAATTGAGATCGGTATGCTAAATGTCATATTATTGCACAACAGCACTGTAAGATATTCAATGCCATAGTATTCACATGATCTACATGGACAATTGTGGTTTGACACTAATTCATTCGACTTTTGGTTTCGCAGCAAAGAATATTGTCCTGGCTGGTGTGAAGGTAAGCACTCTCACTAAATATTATGATTGTCCAATACTATACTATATATGCAGGTAACCCAATCTACTATATATATATATATATATATATATAACCCAATATACTATATAAAGTTTCAATGTGCAGTGTTTTGAGAAATGTTTTATTCCCCCGGTCTTATCTTCTGTATCTATCTGTGTGCACAGGCAGTCACCCTTCATGACACAAAGCAGTGTGAAACCTTGGATCTGGGCTCCAACTTCTTTATCCGCAAAGAGGATGTGTTGAGTCAGAGGAGAAGGTAATACACAGCGCAACGCTGGACTCTTCATCTTAACCTCTGACCTTACTCGCAATCTGAAATAGCATATACTCGCACCTTTCCTGTAATCCACATGCAAACTCTTCTTTTCTATCTAATTTCCTTTGTCTGTCTTTTACACACTCATATCCGCTCTCTTTACTTTTCTACCACAGGGTGGAGGCAGCGTGCCCTCGGGTCGCAGAGTTGAACCCTTATGTTCATGTCGACACTTCTTCCTTTGCTCTGGACGACAACACTGATCTCAGCTTTCTCGGAAATTATCAGGTAAGGTATTGCTGTTCACAATCTTCAGTTTATGGTTTATTCCTTCATGGAGGAAAGAGGGTGTGATGGGCTTGGATTCATAGCAGTTCCAATAGTTTCCAATAGAGACAAGATATTATGGCAGAAAAAGTTTTCGAAAAAGTCAATTAAAACCTCTCAAACCAGTCCCTTCAGCATGGTCCCCTTCACAGTTGTCAATCCAAATGCTCAGACAAGCAGAAAACTCCACATCTGAGAGGCTGAAAAGGGCATTTTCTGACATTTTTGCATGAAAAATGACTCAAACCGTTAATTGATTATCAAAATAGCCGGGAACTATCTTTCTGTTGATTGACTCACTAATCCATTCGTCGGCTAAACGCTGCAGCTCTAAATGGAACGACTAAAAATGGTGTCATTGTCAATCGTTTTTGGATTGCAGATAACCTTAAATAAAACCTGCATTGTTTCCCGCTCTGCTCTCTCCTCCAGTGTGTGATCCTGACTGAAGCCAGATTGAGCCTACAGAAGAGAGTGAATGAGTTCTGCCACTCGCATCGACCCCCCATCAGAGTAAGTCTACACTCCCCATAGTGGTTACACATACAGAGATATAAACATGTCTTACACATGAGGAACACGCAAACAGTCAAATATTAACCAAACCTTTTTATCTGTGTATTAACTTGTTTCCCCTTGTGTCCTTTCCAGTTCATTAGCTGTGATGCATATGGCATCTGTGTGCGGGTGTTTTGTGATTTTGGAGATGAGTTTGAGGTGTCAGATCCCACAGGAGAGGAGCCCAAGGAGATTTTCATCCAAAGAATCACTCAGGTGAACTGAACACTGACAGACATTCTTAAAAACAACATCTCTGTGTGTTGAAAGAGTAAACTAGATTTGACCGATTTTTGCATCTAATAATGAAGTTCCGTTATTCATCTTTGGAAATATGAGCCTAAAAAGGCTTGGGTCTGCTCCAAAAACAACATTTGATCTTTGTTTGAATTTGGACCCTTTCAGGACAATCCTGGTGTGGTAACCTGCATGGACAACCAACCCCACGGCCTCCAGACAGGCCAGAGTGTTGTCTTCAGAGAGGTCAACGGCATGGTGGAAGTCAACGGCACCTCACAGCCAATTTCAGGTACCATTTTACATTGACCATCATAAGTTCAGTATATTTGATGTTTTTACTGTAAGTGTATTACTCACAGATGTACACAACATTTAGAATATGGTTGTGGTTAAGATTTATATAAAGTAAAGAGAAAAAAAAAAAACAAAGCTGTTTTCATAACATACTGTGGTCTAATACGTTTGAACTATTTCAAGAGCAGATTTGGTGAGATTTCTGTATAAATAACATTATAGTGCATTAAACTAATCCTATCTAATGCTTCTCTGTTTGTTTTTGTATGTGTGCGTGTGTGGTATTAGTCCTTTCCCCTTACAGCTTTACAATAGGAGACACATCCCATCTACAACCATATGCACATGGAGGTTTCTTGGTTCTGGTGAAAACCCCAAAGACATACAGATTTGTAAGTTGACTAGTCGTCATATCTACCAGTAAGATCACAGTTGAACAAAAACAGATGTATACATTTCTAAATAAACATTATTTGTGTCTATGTGTCCCTGCATTTATCCACTTGTGTATTTCAGGAGACAATGGAGAAGCAGTTGTGTGATCCTCAGGTCCTGACTCCAGACTTCAGTAAACCAGAGGTGAGAGTTTAAAGCTGTTCCTAGAGACTGCATCACACGGCAAGATTAATGAGCCAGTTAGCCAGCTAACCTTGGGATTATCCCAGTTCTACAGCAAAACCAGCTCAATTTACCACATGTACACCAGCATAAAGCATCAACTATGCAGCATAACCTACTTCAGAGCGGGCTTAGTTTGGATTGGATCAGCGCTACTAACCAATAGGCTTTCAAGAATAATAGAGCCACCCTAACCCTCCGGATCCCTACAAATTGCCAAAAACTCTGCCCTTACATTGTGTTTACAAGTAAAGGAGCACATGCATGTACAGAGCAGTAGAATATCTTTGCTTCTTAGTATACGGTACTTAAGTTGTGTGCTTATTCTTTTTTTAACAGTTAATGTTAGTTTCAGTGACGGCAGATATCTCATGGATAGTCTTACGTTAATATGCGACACTTACTGCTGTTTAAAAATGCCTTTTGTTTATGTTTAACCAAGCAGTTTCCTCACAGTCCTTTTTTTCTATCTACCCACCAGGCCCCACTACAGATCCACGCAGCCATGTATGCCCTGGACACCTTTCAGGAGCAGCACAGTAGACTTCCCAACGCTGGGTAAACGAAATATTCTCTGCTTTTCACAGTCTAGATCTTATCTGCTGCTTTACTTTATGTCCACCAACAGTCCCTGAGGATAACATAAGTCCTGGCTGTGGCTTTCAGTGTGTGAAGTTGTTGAAATGTGACTCATTCAGTTGTGAGCAGTTTTACATTTATGCCATCAGGTGTTTACAGGATGCTGAGGTTTTACTGAAGCTAACTGAGGAAGTGAATGCAACTCTCACGAACAAAGTGAGTGCTTTTTCTTTTTTTCTTTCTCTTTTTTTTCTGCTGAGATACACGTATATCCTCTTTGACAGAATCTTGCATGCACACCTCTCTCTTTCCAGGCTCCTTTGAATACTGAGCTGGTGCGCTGTCTGTCGAGAACAGCGAGGGGAACTCTTCCTCCGTTAGCAGCAGCTGTAGGAGGTCTAGCCAGCCAGGAAGTTCTTAAGGCCATCACAGGGAAGTTTGCACCACTGCAGCAATGGGTAGGTTACTCAATTTGAACTGTGATGACTGTGAAAATGTGGCTTATTGGTAGTTCAATAAGTCAATCTTGCCCTTTACCATTGCATTGCAACACAGCAATAGAAACCATTAACGTTAATAGGTTTTTACTACATTTTGTTCTGGGTCTTTGCATTTAAAGATAAATGTTTTCCTCATCTCTTCATTTAATCTCCTTCTCTGTTTCTCCTGCGTTTAGTTTTATCTTGATGCCATCGAGGTAGTCAGGCCACTTCAGTCTGTTTCTGCTGAGGAGTTTTTCCCAAGGGGTGATCGGTATGATGGATTACGAGCTTGCATTGGGGAATCAATGTGCCTAGAACTCCACAAGCTCAGGGTCTTCATGGTAAGGATTGTGCAGTACATACAAGGCCTCTTTTACATTTACTTATATTAAGGTTTGTGTCAGAATGAACCCTGCAATATCTGCTCTTCCAGGTGGGCTGCGGTGCCATAGGCTGTGAAATGCTGAAAAACTTCGCCCTGCTTGGGGTGGGATTGGCCAACAGCTCAGGAGAGGTGGGTGTTCTATCTGCGTTTCCTCTCTTTGGTTTGACTATTTCTTTTACGTCTTGAAATATATTAGCTTGACAATATGTATTTAGTGAAACGTTGTTCTCTGTATCTGTCAATTCTCAGGTATCCATCACAGACCCAGATCTTATAGAAAAGTCCAACCTCAATCGGCAGTTTCTCTTCAGACCACATCATATACAGGTGAACCTTTAATGCAATATTTACTCACCTTTCCATGATGCAATGTGTGAAATTGTGTCTCTTCTGCTATGCAGCTGTAATGTGTAGGAAAATATACAAATATTGATTTAGACTGGAAGATACTTCTACTAAAGCACTGGAATTACTGTCAGTTAAAAAGAAACTTGATCTGAATCAACCACACTCTATATAGCCGCCATACAGACATTCACACACTTCTTTTCCTGCTCTTCCCGTGTCTCAGAAACCGAAGAGTACCACAGCAGCAGAGGCCACTCAAGATATCAACCCAGACCTGCAGGTGGATGCTCATCTCCACAAGGTGTGTCCTGCTACTGAGAGCATCTACAACGACTCCTTCTTCTCCCGCCTGAACCTAGTGGTCACCGCGTTGGACAACGTGGAGGCTCGGAGATATGTAGACAGGTTGGTGCGAATATTAGTGACACAATAAATACTCTTTAAACCAGGGGTCTTCAACAGAGGTACTACATGGGGGTTGCAACATTTTTGGTTGATTAGACATTTTTTTATTTATTTTTTTTTTTTTTCGACTTGCTCCATCTCTGGGGGTCCTTGGCCTGAAAACCGTTGAAGACCCCTGACCTAAAGTTTTAAAAAATTCTTCAACTTTCTAGAAAATGTTTGATTTTCAAAAAATTACCACCTTTTTCAAAAAAACCTAGGAAATCTTTGAAAAAATTAACTTAATTTTCAAAAATCCCTTCAATTTTGAAATGATTAACCTAATTTTCAAAAAAGAACTTTGAGTTTTGAAAAATTACCTTGACTTTTAAAAGAACCTTCCATTTTGAAAAAATATAGCTCAACTTTCTAAAAAAATCCTTCGATTTCAAAAAACTTTCTAGATTTTTTAAAATATCTTTCGATTTTAAATTTTTTTCTCAATTTTTTAAAATATCTTTACATTTTAAAAAAATTACCTAATTTATCAAAAAAATCTTGCATTTTTAAAAAATACTTCACCTTCAAGAACATGTTTGATTTTGAAAAAATTACCACAATTTTCAAATAAAACTTTCGATTATTGAAAAATTACCAACTTTCAAAAAACCTTTGATTTCCAAAAATATTAACTTCATTTCAAAAATCCCTTAAATTTTGATAAATTAACCCAATTTTCTAAATATTCTTCAACTTTCAAGAAAATGTTTGATTTTGAAAAAATGACCACCATTTTCTAAAAACCTTTGATTATTGAAAAATTGCCAACTTTCAAAAAACCTTTTGATTTTTGAAAAAATTACCTTAATTAAAAAAAAATCCTTCAGTTCTTTAAAAAGTATCAAAAAAATCTTCCATTTTTAAAAAAAATAAACAAAATTTTCAAAAAAAACTTCCATTTTGAAATAATGACCTCAACTTTCATAAAACTTTTCGATTATCGAAAAATGGCTTAAATTTTCAAAAAAAAAACCTTCCATTTCAAAAAAATGACTTTCATTTTTATAAAAACCTTCGACTTTGAAAAAAATACTTTAGTTCTATAAAGAAAATTAGATTTTGAAAAATTACCACAATTTTCAAAATAACCTTAGATTTTGACAAATTTACGCAAAAACAGAACGTTATTGTTCATCTGTGTGGATGCTCATATTGTTATCATTATAGTTATCGTTCTTGGAGAAGATGGCCCTTTAGCAGTGGTTCTAGTTTGATTTTCACTAACTGAACCTTTCCATTCCATAACCCCAGAAAAAGCATGGTTATTATGACATGTCTGGGGGAGTTGGGAAGGCACTTCATGAAAATGTACTAATTTGGCCAACAACTGATATTTTGTTTCTGCATGCATTTCTTTTTCAGCCGCTGTATATCCAATCAGAAGCCTCTCCTGGACTCTGGCACCATGGGAACTAAAGGACACACGGAAATCATTGTGCCAAATTTGACAGAATCCTACACTAGCCATGTGAGTATGTGTTAGTTTGTTTGTGTGTGACTATCTTTTTGGTTTTTTTTACTCAGTTCAATACCAGACCTGCTTCATAGATCTCTGTCCACACAAGCGTTTGAGAACGTTTCAGAAATAACCTCCGTCCATACTAACACGCTTGAAAACACACATCGCATGGCCATTTACGTACACTGGGCATACGCATGCCAGTGTAAACAGGAAGCAGATTGTTGTTGGTGGCTTAGTGGCAGAAAATGCTACCGAGGGACAACCGCAATAGTGAAAAGTAAGACGAGATTTCTTTGCTTGCACCGACAACGAGGTGGAATTGTTACTGAAACGCGCAAGTGTAAAGCGATCAATGCGGCAGAAAACAGAGATCTGGAGTCGTTGCAAAGCATCAATGATAGGGGCATGATGAATAAGAGACACATATGACACACTGATAAGTGAATAAATCAATAAATCAGTTTTCAACTGAAAAGGTGTCAACAGTATTTTCAAAAGTCCCTCTTTTAAGGTTTAGAAAATGCGAGAGTAGTGTGGACGCTAAGTGTAAGACGTAGCGAAGTTAAAAGTGATGCGTTTTAAAATAAGAACCTATTAGTGTGGATGTAGCCTTTACAATGCGTCTAAATATATCCTCTCCTTTGCCTACCAGAGGGACCCCCCAGAAGAGGAGATCCCTTTCTGCACTCTCAAGTCTTTCCCCTCTGTCATAGAACACACCATTCAGTGGGCCAGAGACAAGGTCAGTCTGCTGAAAACTCAACAAGTGATCATTTTTAGCATTTTTGACAGTAAGTGTCTGTGTACTTTTTCTAAACTTTTTTTTTTTTTCTTCTCTTATTATTGTCTAGTTTGAGAATTTGTTTGTCCACAAGCCCTCCATGTACAACTCGTTCTGGCAGACCCACTCCTCGGCTGATGTGGTGCTACAGGTAAGACGTCGTATCTCATAAGTGTTGTTCTGACTTACTATAAGTAGCCCTTGTGTTGATGTGTTGTGAAGTTTTTAAAGATGTTGTGTGCGTGTGTGTTTGCATGTGTAGAAGATGCAGATGGGAGAAAGTCTGGAGGGGTCATTCCAGGTCATAAAGCTGCTAAGCAAACGGCCTAGCCAGTGGGAGCAGTGCATTGTTCATGCCCGTCTGAAATTTGAAAAGTATTTCAAGAGAAAGGTAAAGAGACTCTTCCTGAAAATGCATATTCATTTAATAGATTATATGCAGCTGTGTGTTGGTGCAAGCTCCACAATATGATATGCATGTGATAACGTGCTACTGATTTTTGTTTTTATGTAGGCCCTACAACTGTTGCACTCTTTCCCCCTGGACACGAGGTTAAAAGATGGAAGTAAGTTTTAAACTTGTAAACCTGTGAAGTTACCAAAATATTTCAATCATTTAATATGCATACCAACAGTATAAATTGTACTTAGAAAGCAAAGAATATAGTGAATTCTTCTTCCCTCTCTTAGGTTTGTTTTGGCAGTCCCCAAAAAGACCACCAGCACCTTTTGATTTTGACTTGAAAGACTCTTTGTGAGTGTGCTCTTATGTTACAGTTTAAGCCTTTCTTGTATTGTATGTTACATATCTGAGCTTGCCAAACCCTTCTCTTTCCCCATCAGGCACTTCACTTTCATTGTCAGCACTGCCCGACTCTTCGCAGGGATTTATAACATCCCTTACTCAGAAAGGGTAGGTCACATACTCTCACACATTCACTCTCTCAAACACACACACACACTCACTAACTGAATGAACTTTCCCTTCTTTTTAAGGATATCTCTGAAGAGGCGGTGACCAGGATTCTCTCAGAAGTCAAGATTCCCGAGTACAGGCCCTCAGAGAAAGTAAGCTTTTCCATTAATCCCATCGGGGTGTAAAAATAAAAAATAAAAATCCTAATCTTGTTGATTGTTGTTCTGTCCCCCTCCAGTGTATAGAGACCGATGAGACTGCAAAGAAGCCTGATTCACTGAAGCTGCCTCTAAGCAGTGAAGAGGAGAGGGAGGCCATCAAACAGCTGGAGCAGGCCATCGCTACTGACGCCGTCACAGCAGGTTAACAGAAACTCACAACAGGCAGATTAGTAAATGACTTACTTAAGATGACTGCAACATCTTTTATCTAAAACTCGGAGTGGTGTTCAATTCTATCCCTTACAACAGTGTGAATAATATTATTACAAACACCGTAAAGCTACTTCTAATAATGAGCGATATCTGTGCTTAGAGAGGCTACAGGTGAGTCCACTGCAGTTCGAAAAGGACGATGACCGCAACGGCCACGTGGACTTTGTCACGTCAGCGTCTGCTCTCAGAGCCAGGATGTACTCCATCGAGCCAGCTGACAGACTCAAGACCAAACGGATCGCTGGCAAGATCATCCCCGCTATCGCCACGGCAACGGCTGCTGTGGCTGGACTGGTGAGAAACATGTGAATTTAGGGTTAATGTGTGTGTGCATGTACCCTTGAGGGGGGAGGGGGGGGGGGGTCTTTCGGGTTGTGCCAGACCTGGCAAAAGAGATCATTGTCCGGCCACAAGACCTTCGCTGGCGAGCCCCCCCGCTAATTTTTCATTATTCCTTTGATCTACTCAGGTGGCCCTCGAGCTGATCAAGGTGGTTGGAGGCTACGAATTTGAGTCTTTGAAAAACTGCTTCTTTAACTTGGCCATCCCTGTAGTGGTGCTCACTGAGCCTGCCCCTCTTAAACAGGCACTCATCAGGTAAAGGCATATGCATAATTTCTCAATATCAGTCTCTCACACGACCTTAAAGTGATAAAACCTTTTACATTTTTCCCGGCATGATGCCGATGCCGTTTTGACCCCATGCTCTGAAAATGTCTGTTACACTTATGACCCAACTTCACTATTATTGCACCATCACAGCAGCAAAGTGAACATTTCAGCTATAGGATGGCAACAAATGCACGATGTAACATAGTGACAACTGTATGCTGCCTTTCCCAGGGACAACATTTACTTCTCCATTTGGGACTGTTGGACTATCTTTGGCCATGAAGACTTCACTCTCTCTGACTTCATGAATGCAGTCAGGGTGAGATACTGTTTACTTGTATTCTACGTTGCTGTATTAGCAATTCAGATGCATATTATCATATTTCCTCTGAGGTTTGTCATTACTCCTTTGCAGTTACTTTGTTTTGATGATAATGATTTGATTTATTTCAGGAAAAATATGGAATTGAACCCACTATGGTCGTCCACGGTGTGAAGATGCTCTATGTGCCTGTGATGCCTGGACACTCAAAGAGACTCAAACTAACGTAAGTGTTTCCTGATTACTCTGCTCTTTGTGTCCCGTGAAGACTCCTGTGCCCTTCTGCTTACCCTCTCCAAAAATAGGAGTCAGATACAAAAGGGAACTTGTGAAAATGTTAGGAAGTCTTGTCCGTCAGTCTCCTGCTCGGAGACACTTCAGCAGTAGGGCATCAAAAGAAGCTCGTTCTCAAACCCGCACCACGCTGTAGACTTTGGCTTGAGTGTCTGTGTCGGATGCACTTAACCTCGCCTCTGACTCTCTTCAGGATGCAGAAGCTGATCAAGCCCTCAGTGGACCGCCGCTACGTTGACCTCACCGTGTCATTCGCTCCAGAGGCAGACGAAGACGATGACCTCGCCGGTCCTCCTGTCAGGTACTTCTTTAACCGCAATGGAGAGACGCCCTGACTGACACCTTCCAAGATGTCGTCTTCAAACCTCTTGTGTCCTTACTTCCCTTCTTTCATGTAAATTGTTGTACCCTAATGACCTGGGCCATTGCCAAGAGCTTCCCTTCTGGATGTTCTCTGACGAGGGCAACGCTCCTGGCCCCAACACCAGCCCCCCTGTACGTAATGAGCAAGAAAATGCCAGTCCTGGTCCCAGTTTTTCTTGCCCCAGATCTGACCCACACAAGGCTGCTTGAGTAGCACTTAATTATACCTGTGTACATATTTTCTTTGTTCTGTTTTCTACTCTGGTGAAATGCACAGCTCCGCCTGTGTCGATGCCTTAATTGATTAATAACCTTTTTTTCTGTTTGTGGCAGTGAGTCTGACTAAAAACTATGTTTACAGAAACCTGCATACTCCCCATTAGTCTCATTCCTGTTTCAAGCCCGCTAGGCCCTAAAGGGGGGTGGTGGTAGGACTGTTGGGGCAGTGAAGTGGATTTGTAGTTGGTAGGCATCACATCATCTTCTTCCTCCTCAGAGTCCTCTCATTGGCTTTGAAATTATGGCCAACCACAGAATTTGACAGACGTCGGTCATCTCCCTTTATACAAACGGGTCAATCCAATATTTGTTGTACAATTTACAGGTGTAAAAGGTCAGTGGACAATAGCAAAACCACCAAAGATACTGATTATCATTGTGTCTACAAATGGTTGTTCTCTTTTATGATCACTTTGACTGCCTCATAAAAACACATCCATATCACAGGGGGTGGGCATTACCTAAACATTATAGAGCAACACACACTGGGGGCATGCTTCATCACCGGTTGATGCACGTCAAGTCTTTGGGATCTGTCACTGTCCTGTTGACGAGTGCCAACTCTTTAGAAAAGCAGCAGTTTTATTACATCGCTCCCCAGTCAGTTGACGTGCATCAAATAACGCAGCAGATGTGCGTTGCACTTAACTTTTATGGGTAGAACCACCCACTAATTGTAGCTGCTAGTCCAACCCATCATGTTAAATACTTAGGTAATGACACCATTTAACACATTTGGGTAAACATCATCTTCATTAGTCAAAAATTAGTTCAATGGCTGTTTGACACATCTGCACCACCATCTGGGATCACACTCCTACAGTTTTAAAACACCTTTTTCTTTTAAAAAAAAAAATACAAAATCTGTGCTGTTCAAGATTTATTTGTTGCATTTGTTTATGGATGTGTGTCCATGACATGTATTTATTTACTTGTTTCTCATTTGTCACTTTTTTTTTTGTGTCAATCTGAGCCTTTGTTGATGAGCTCTGTGGAGACATGGTGCACCGGTTAATTGTGAATCAACAATAGTCACAAAAAGTGTTTAAGAAGTAGATCATCCTTCTTTTTAGTTCCAGTTGAAGGTTGTGAAAGGGGTCTTGAAAATAGTCTGCATTGGCTTGTATTGGCAACAAAGTCAATGTAGCTTTGATTGGAATCAATTAAAAAAAATTTTTTTTGCTTTTGAGGCCCACTGGAAGAAAGTTCACCAAGAGGTTTATCGTCTGTGTCAATTAAGACTCAAGTCACATAAAATGCTTCCTCGACCACCTTTATTTCCCCCCCCATAACCAGAGGAAGTGAATTCAGCTTTGCACAGAATGTCAGATCACATTGACAACACTTCCTGTGCAGTGAATGTGATAAGTGTAAACAAAACGGTGTTAACATGTGACTGATGTATGTTCCTGTGACAATTCAACCAATGGTCCAATAAAATGTAAGATTTCAGGATGTCCGCAAGACTAAAGCTGCTCCTTGTCTTTATTTTAAATGCATCTCCGTAGAGCTGAAGCGATGGGTCGTTTACAGAAAACAGAATTGCCAATTTTTGATAATTAATAAATTGTTTGTTATTTTTGTGAAAAAAGGCCAAAAGTTCTCACAAAGAGGATTTGCAGATTTTCTTTATCATGTATCATTGTAAATTAATCTTTTTCTTCATGGAAACGACACATTTACATACATCACCTTATGGCTCTGGGAAGGTGTGATGGCCAGTTTTTCACAATTTTGACATTTCATATGAGAGTATACGATTCACAAAAAAACAATCACCACATTAATAGATTATGAAAATAAGTTGCAGCCACATGATTTTAAAGTACGGGGGGAAAAAAAATTACAAAACATTTCAAATCATTACATTACATACAATATCTTGCATAAAATCTCATGGCAAGTATTGGGATATCAGTAAATAAAATCCTACACTTTTTACAAAAATGTATAATATGCGACACTGGTAGATAGAATTATAAATACATTCAATAGTTTATTTACAGCTAATATGCATGTATTTACTTTGCATTTCATTTTTCATTTAGTGATAAGATATTTTAGTGCAAATGGTAGTATTAACATACATTACAGAACCTTAAGCAATATGTATTTCATGTATCAAACATTAAAACATTCACATTATACATCTATATCCTGCAAGTTGCCCCAGCTGGGCCCAACCTTGACTTTGGCCTTAAGCTTTACGTACAGTTTTACTGCCGACTCCATCTCCCTCTTCACTATCTGAGCAACCTGACAGAAAGACAAAGTGTATATATATATATATATATATATGTGGCCTTTTGTATCAATGTGTTACCCTGTATCTCCACGTTAAAAAACTTCCAGTCTACATTAAAGTAAAAAAAAAAAAAACACCTTTCTCACATCACAGGTCAACCAATTACCGCACGTGTCAGTTTTATTGTTAATTGAATATTTCAAATCCAAGTGATTATATTATGGCTGTTTCTTGTGCTTAATATGAGTCTTATTAATGCATACAACTGTAACTAACCTACTTTAAACTACTCTATAAAATACTTACCAAATACTACTGATGATTTGACAATCCAAATAATTTTTTGTCATACCTGTATGAGGTCTTCCTCTGTGGTTTCATAGATGAGCTCGTCGTGCAGCTGCAGGACAAAGTAGGCTCCTCTGAGTTGAGACGTCCCAACCCTGCGGTGATTGCTGGCTGTGTAACGTCATTACATCATTAGACATGATTCATTCACAGACTGGTTATCTCCTTCTGCATGTGGTGTTTACACGGTACGGGAATAGAAGATTTCGGTGCAAGTCACCTGAGTGTGTGTGCTGGTGAGAGAGTGGAGCTGCAGGATATGTTTTTCGGAGTCGTTTCTGGATGTTCACTGTTGCAAGTTTAACAATGTCCGCTGCTGAACCCTGTACAGTCGTGTTCACTGCCTGACGCTCTGCCTGAAGAGACATAGAGCAGTTGTGAAATGAATGAGGAAAAAAAAGCAAATCACAGTTTTAATTTACATTGCACGGCTTACAAATGAATTGTGATGGACGAGCTTGCTTACATGTCCTTTGATGTGCGTATTGGCGTTAGTGATCTCAGGTAGGTATCTCCTACGGCCCATCAGAGTCTGAACGTAGCCGTTCTTTATACAGTTCTTCACAGTTTCTCTGAGAAAAGCATTGATCCCTGAAATTACAATAAATGTACATGAGTATAAACGATCACAACTTTATCTAATTTTCAGACAAAAAGATCTCAACAAAAAGAAAAAAAAAAAAACGCCAAGCAATTCTTACAATTACATTATGAACAATAACTTGTGCGTGTAGGATTCTACTGCCAAAAACGAACATAATGAGCACAAACAATAATTTATAATAATGACAATAAAACCGCAGTGTATACCTTTGTATCTGGCCTTGAAACTCTCTATGTAGCAGGCCGCGTCATTCTCCTCCACTCCCATTTGCTCACCCAAAGACTTGGCTCCCATCCCATAGATAATGCCGTAGCAAATCTGCAAAGACAACACCAGTGAGAATTCACGCGTGTCCATGTCGCCGTCTCTTTCCTGCTTGGCTGTACCTGTTTCGCCTGTTGTCGGAGGTTGTCGTTCACAGACTCTGGGTCAATGCTTTTCCACTCGGCGGCGATGCAGCGAAACACGTCTGCTCCTCCATTTAGCACCTGGCGACGCACACAGTTCATCATTTCTTTTACCTGTTTATTGATGTTTGTTATATGACGTTTCCTTGTTATTTACTGACCTGCAGAAGGCGTTGATCCTTGGAGAGGTGAGCCAACACTCTCAACTCCAGCTGAGAATAATCAGCTGCCAATATCATCCCACCTACAGCACAGGACAGAAAGACGCAGCTGGTAGAACAGTCTGAGACAGTCTGAGGTTACAGGCAGAAAAGGAGACAAAAAGCAACTACAGTATATCATGATAGTAACCTGAAAAAGGTACAAAGGCATGTCTCATGCTGACAGAGAAGGCCGGGCCTTGTTCTGCACGGGCAGCTGCAGCAGAAGGCACCGCAGAACGTCTCTTCTTTCTGTAACAAAAAAAGCACGAGCATTAGTTGGAAAAACATTGTTAACTTAACTTAACACACAATTCCATGGAATCTAATGCATGTAACAAGTTCATTTGTCAAATTCTTTCCAGCATCTGGCTTTATTATTTGACACTTGTTTTATTTCACTTTTAAACCCTGTCTAAAACCAACATTCCCTTTATAGCAAAGTGAGACTTGCATTGCTGTGAAGTGTTATAGCTGTATTATTAGTATTATTAGTTGCAGTGAACTTTGATGTTGACCCACCCTCTTTTGGTGGTCATGTGGCAGCTGTCTTGTGAAGGTGGGCTCTCCCCCACCACCGTGGGCATGGAAATCTCAAAGTCTTTGGGGACATTCTGTATGTTGGGCTCAGTGAAGCTCACTCTACCTGAAAACAGAATGAACTGGGTCACTGCACGCTCTAGATTTACTTCAAATACAATTGTTTTGCACAGTAGTATGAATTTACCGATGGCATCAGGATGTGTTTACATGGAACACATTACATACTGTTAAGATAGATGCATGGAATGTGTTTGCGTGTCACCTGTGGCTGTGTGTGTCTGGGCCATGGGGTATATTCTGTCCATGGCCAGTGTGGCGTGGTATTGCTTCTCCCTCTGCAGGGGGAACACCACCTTTGTCAAGGCGTTAGTGATCCGCCTCCACTCCAGAATCACACCTGGCAATGGGTGCAGGGGACGAAGCTTCTCCAGAACATCCTGTCACCCATCATTACAAGTCAGTTTATACATAGCCAACACATCATCTCACAGATATTACAGATAAAAAAAACACTCATTTCACGTAATGCAAAGTAGTTTCACCTTGGTGGTGCTGAACTGCTTCCCAAGTCGTACTCTGCCGCCACCTCGCCTGGTGTAGCCAAGAGTCTTCTTACTTTTTGATCCACCCACGTCGCCGTTTGGAGGAAGGTGTAGCTCTAAAAACAACACCTACAGCACACGTGAGCACGCGTAAGTTTGGAAATTGTACGTTTTTACTACACTTCGATGCACTTCACTGAGTATTCTATCGTTTCATTCAAAAACATGGCCGGGTCAAAGAAGAAGCGTCTGACCTGTGCTATGTCGTCGATGCTGGTGAGGGAGAAGCTGTGTCCGGCCAGCTTGTACGCCTGAGACTCCAGCGCTGCGAGTTTGGCCTGCATCACATGTTTTTGTCTTTCACACTCTTCGACGCTGAAGCCCAATCCATTCAACTCCAACAGAGCCAAAGACACCTGGGAGGGCATCTCAACGCTCCTAAATAGGCCTGTGACGTACATACAAACACATTACAACCCTGGTAAAAATCCCTTATATTTACACTTATGGAAATATTGTATGAATGTCTGCATGAGCATTTGCTCTGTATACCAAGCATGGCGTCTTTCTCTAGCAGGCCAGTGAGGTGGTTCATGACTGCGAGTGCGAGCACGCTCTTGGTCGCTGCCCTAACGCGAGGACAGTGTGCGTGCGGGTTCCCAAGTCCGTCCAGCAGAGGTGAGTCTTCAGGACAGTAGACGGTCACCATGTTGGGTAGAGTCCTCTCCTCGCTGCCAGGGTCCACCAGCCAGCACGCAACCTATGGCAGACATTCAAAACGGAGTAATTGTAATAAAATGTCAAAAACAAACTTCATAAGGCAGCAACGGTTCTTAGCAAAACAATTATCTTAATTAACAGTTCTATTGCATGTTCTCTTTTGTAGATTTCTTATGTGATTATAGCACCATTCACACTTATTCTGATGGAGAAAAACGAGACTATCCAAGTGAACGTCGGTTCATGCAATGCTGTCTTCCACAGTGTCACTTTAAATACTCTCATTAGGAGTCAACAAAGTCAAAAATGTGTGAGAATGTCAGTAAGAGGCATTCAATGAAATCCCATGTAACAGCGTGCTCATAATTGCCAGGTTGCTGGTTTCCATCTATGGACTGCGTGTGTATGAAAATAGCTGATATGATTTCCCTCACCTTGGGATCTTCGCAGTTTCCCTCCAAGCTGATGCCACAGCTCAGGACGAGCAACTTGTACACCTGGATGATGTCATACGTGACAACCACGCCTCCACTTTGACCAGCCGGTGGCCTGCTCAGACAGGTCTTCACCTGCCGCAGCCTCTCACTTACTTGCAAATCCACATCCAGTGGAGGAGGGGCCAGACTGGAGCTCAAACCTGAGGGGTAACAGACATGCTGAACAGACGCTGTTGGAGTGAGCTTGTGCATACATGCGTGCGTGCGTGCGTCAGATACCTTTGCTCTGCTCTTGCTGCAGAGACACGTAGTATGCATCTCTTGCTCCCCAGCACACAGACAGTCCAATCAACACCATTCCATCACTGTCTCTTACTGGAAAACCATCGGCCCCGTGGGGCTTCCGATTGGCGGCTGACGCTGCACAGGAAACACATGCATGGATGAGGAGACTGCAGACAACACAGGCTTTGCATAAAATGTTTAAAATATGTGATAATGATGCAAAAACCCAAACGCAAGAAAGGAGAGTTCTCTGCAGCAAATACTTGACAGATGTTGTCAATCTTTGAGTTAGAGCTTGGCAACAATTGAGATCACATTTTACCATCAGTTAATGTCACCTGTGCAAATGTTCATCACTTACCTCTCTTATGTTTCCCTCCGATTTCCTCCGCTGGCCGCTGTCTGTGCTCCCTCTTTTCACAGGCCAAAGCCAGAGCGTACCGCTCCTTTGTTTTCCACTCATCGATGAAAGTGTCGAAGAGGCGCCTGTCACTTGCCACGTCTATGATGGAGAAGGTCCCCGAGTTGCTCGAACAGAGCGATGCATCCTGGGACAGCTGAAGAGTGAAGCCTTCATCAGTCACAGGTGATTCCGCATCAGAGGGAAGCTGCTTCTCCGCCCGGGGGCGGGGCGGAGAAGCGCGGTCTCGGGGAGGGCTGACATTCTGGTCGGTCTGTAGCAGGGGTTTTGTTTCTGAACTCGATCGTGTAACAGTCTTTGGTTTTTGTCCCCGCTGGTGTTCGTGGCTGGGATCTGATGTAGGATTAGGATGTTTAGTGTCAGCAACAGCTTCTGATGGATGACCACGGTGTCCTGGGTGAGATTCAGGACATTTTGTGATCGCTTGTTTCCGTCGCAGGAGGGTTGAGGGAGTCGACTGGCTGAGTGGCTGAGCGACGAGAGGCGAATGCACAGATGAGGTCGTCAGTTTTACTCTGGGTGTGACAGGCGGTGTTTCCTGAGTTGGGGGAATAAGATCACCGGCAGAGCCTGGTCTCTCCGTTAAATTCTCACCGTCATGTCTTGAGGTTTGTTCCTCTCGAGAATCACTCTCAGCAGCAACAGCCTGCGCATTTGACTTTCCCCTTTTTCTCTCCGCCTGTGTTGAGGGCTGAGGTGGATCTGGAACTTCTGCTGTATTTGTAGCATTTATGAGTTTATGAGTGGCTGTGTGGCCTGTTGTAGTGTTTTGCCAGGGCTGGTCAGACATACTAGGCCAGCGGTCAAATATCTCTTGCAAACTAGGGCTGCAATAAAAAGAGCTTTCAGGTGCCTTTTGGACTTGTGGGTGTTTTAAATCTGCATTGTCTGACAATAAATTATTAATTTCCCCTTTCTTTACTTTCATCTCTACTTGCTTCCCGTTTTCAACCTCTTCAATCATCGTTTCCTGTCTCCCGTCTGGTTTATTGTCATTGTGTGCATTACTATGCTGTTCAATTGTGTGTGTGTGGCCTGGAGTTTTACTGGCTTTATCCTTGTCATGCTCATTTTGAGTAGCGGTAGTAGTGGTGTGTTCTGGCTCAATCTGACTGGGTTTAGGCTGTGATTCCGACAGCTTTTCCTCAGGCAGAACATTGTCTTCGTTTGGTTGCTGAGCTTTATGAAGACTGGCTTCTTGAGTTCTCGCCATGTGTTTGATCAAGCTCCGCCTCTCCAGAAAGTGTTCGCCCACCAGCAGCGAGTCGCCCCACTCCGACAGGTTGAAGGACGACTCGCCCCATTGGACCGCCTCCTGCTTTTCCGCCTCCTGATTGGCGAGAAGCTCACTGCGTCTTCGCTCCTGGGTCGATGGAAGAGGGTCTCTGATCTCCTGGCCAACGGGCTCCTCTTCGTCCGATTGGTCGAGGATCTGGTGTGGGCTCAGACCAGCCAGCAGAGAGCTATCATACAGGCTGTCGAACAGGAAGCTACTGCTTCTGTTAACACTCTCGGAGGCGGCCTGATTGGCCTCCTCATCACCACCTTCGTCTTTATCTTCAACTGCATTATCGCCACCTGGACCAGGAGCAATCTGTAAAATAAAAAACATTAGATTTTTAAGAGGAAAACTGTTTGAATTTGCATTGTGTTTATAATCTGAACTAAGGGATGCTTCTGGTCACTCACCTGGTGGCTGGTGAGGATGAGCTCCATCTGACTATCTGTGAGAGAAATATCAAATCTGGGACACGCATTATCAGGGGCTTCACGCCTGTCGCTTCCCTCATTTTTGTCCTTATTCATCTCTACGGCTGCTTCCACCATTTCCTCCTCTCTTATCTTCTCTGTTTCTACCGATTGACTCGTACCTCCATCATTCCCGTCTCTGCGTTGGCATGCCTGCTGAGCAATCATTCTTTCTGTCTGAGTGTCCAATTCAAAGCTGTCACCGAAACTTTCTTCTCCTTTTTTAACATCTCCCTCAGCTTCTTCATCTCTCGCATCTCCTGCATACAGCTCGGGAGATGAAAACTTGTCTACCTCTCCGCTGTCCATCCTTCTTCGCTTGGCCTCAGGAGAGAATAAGGGGACAGAGGCAGGAGAGGCGATAAGGGGGGAGTCTAACACATCTGCATTTGTAGGTGCAGAAACACCGGGAGGGGTTTCTTGCGAGGGGCCAGGAGCTTGAACTGCTGTCGGCACTTGGCCTGCACGTGCTGAATTTTGGACTGAAGAAACCACCAAGGGTTGGGCCAAGTGGTGTGATGTCTGTGCAGTCTCTACATTCTCTTGTAGGCTTCTCTCAGTTTGTATAGAGTGGAGGACTTTGCTTAAGGCTCTCAAGTGCTTAAGTCTACCTGGATGCACCGGTGAGGCAGCGAGTCCTGTGGCACGATCTCCTCCCGGTGTCCTTTGAGGAACACTGTGTTGTTCTTCTGCTCGGGATACTGGAGCTCTAAACCGAGGAGGAGGCCTTGGGGAAGGAGAGGGATGAGGACGTGGCATAGGTAGATGCAGGGGGCTGGATAAGATTTCAGCCAATTCCTGTGTCAGGCTCCTTTTAGGAACAGGACGATTTGCCCGATGACTCTCTGGTCTGATTGAGACAATCCCTTTACTTGTCTCCCCTTCTTTTGTCTCGGCTTTCTTGAGCTCTTCCCCTCCTTGCTTTGACCTTGTCTGCTTTTGCATTTCCCCTTTTTCTGTGTCATTTGCCACTAATAATTTTTTATTTGTCTCGTCGTTTTTTGTTTCTTTGCTTCTTTCCTCTTGCACTTCATTACCCGTTTGTCTGCTTTCTGGCTCGGTCCTGTCCAACTTTCTGTGCTCCTCCAGTTTTTGGTTTGTTACCGTGTCCTCTGGCTTGGCCTTCCCTTGCTCTCTGTTGGCTTCTCCTTCTGCTTTCTCCATTTTCGTTTCAGATATCCCTTTCTCACGTTTATTTTCTTCCTCATTCTCCTCTCCATGTCTGTCGATATCTCTACTTTCACTTTTCTTGACCCGGTCTCCTTCCTGGGGCCCTTTCTTGTCGTCAACCTGTGCTTCATGTGAGCTGAGGTTTGAGGCAGATGAGGTGTCTGAGTCATCGGGGCTGTTTACAGCAGGGGCCCCAGGAGGAAGTGTTGTCGGGTCCCACTGAACTCCTAACCGGGCCAGGTCTTCCCGAAGGAGGAGCCTCGCCTCAGACACGATCTCAACAGCGGCCTCCTGCTCCGTCAGGGCCCGACCACCAGTGACCCAGACGCAGCGGAGGCTCCGTCTCTCAGCTGCCTCAACCTCACTCTCATCCACTGCACGCTTAGAGCTGAGGAAGAAAGACAGACAGTACAACATTGGCTTCACGTCTGGGGTCATGTTTGAGGTGTGGAGAAGGAAGAGGAGTGTACGGGAATGTACCTGCTGGTTGGTGTATAATTATAGTAGCGTTGTTCAGAGTAATGCCTGCACACTCCAAACCACATATTTATTTGAATAGAAAACGTTTTGATCCCAGTCTATTTCAACAACTATTTTGAATACTTTTGAAAAAATGTTGATATATATGATGTGGTATTGTCTCTGTTCTTCCACTATCTGGCATTGATGTACTTTTGATTGAGTTTTAATTGTGTACATCTTTAATTTTTAATAATGTGTATATATATATGAATTCATTTTTATTCCATTAACGCTGATTTCCAATAGCCGAACACCAACATGTGACGTGTATAAATACGCTCCTTCTATGGTAGCGGTGTCAACATCAGTGAATTTTGTTGATCAAATTGAGATTGGAATAACAACTTCAATTTAAAATAGAGATATATTGAAAGTGATTCATTTTGCATTATGACACTATCCTACCTTTCAGCGTCCGTGTCTCATGTACCAGTAACACAGAGCTGTTGTTATTTAAGTTTTAAAATTTCCCCCCAGGAAAATGTTATTCCTTGCCTTCGTGTGAAGTGTTGCCTGATTTAGTTTCTTTCTTCCTTATCTAAAATTAAATTTTATATGTAGAGCTCATACACGTTTTTGGAAGGACTGTAATTAATCAAATTGAATTAAAGAAATAACAGACAGAATGAGAGGGGCTAGGACGCACTGAATATTTGTTAAAAGAATCTAAACAAAACCAATTCATTGTTGAGCCTTTATTGATGGCGTATGGGTTTTATTTCATATGGAAGTTAGTTGATGGTCACAATGAATGACAGCATCTGTACCTTTCCTTTTGATAGACTCATTTAAACGTGGACTATAGAGTGACTTTTTAAGTTATGACTTCTTTACTCCATCATAGAAAACTTTGTTATGTGTGTGAGCTAAGAGTGGAACAAACAAAGTGCTATTTTATGCATAGTCTCAGCACTTCATCTGAAACAGCCTGTGTCCTGTAAAGAGACTCATATCCTGGCATCTTAAGTGTACACACAATCAAACACATACCTACCTACCTCTTAAATGGGACAGCATTCCTCAAGGATTTCTCCACGTCAGCTACAGTAGCCCTGGCTAGTTCAGCGACAGTACAGAGGCCTTGTGCGTACAGCGCTCTGGCCCGCGTCGCGTTCAGGAGGGAAACCCTGACGAGGTCGACCAGCTCCCTCTGGACACCGAAGCTCAGCCGGGTCTGGTACTGGGACAGCAGCAGCTCCATGTTGTGCCAGCCCAGACGCTTGCAAAACACTGTTACCATACCTGAAGGGATGGCAGAGAGGTCAGAGTGTTTCCGTCTGCAGCACAACTGAGCATAAGATTTCGAGGCATTGAATTACTAATGTGTAGCTTTTTGCTTCGGATTTTCTTTGGGTTTCCTTTCGTGTTTGCATTGATCATTGATAATAGTATACTCAGACAAAGTCACATTTTAGCATACGCCCTCTGAGTCTGAACTGCACCAGGACCTCACGGTAACTTGATGCAAGGAGCATGAGCACTTTACGTGGCTCTGAAGGAAGCATGTAGGTGCCGAAACATCAGCTAATGGAATGAAGTCTATGCTGTATCCGTCAGTCTAAAGTGCTCCTGCTTCTTGCATCAAGTTACTCCACACTTTGCTGCCCTCCGTCTTTAATGGAAAGTCTTGTGTAGAATTCAGAGTCGGTGCATTCTACCGTATAAAATGCCCTCTGTTGCAAACCTCAGCAGCAACACTCTTAATCACGTACCTGCATATGTAGAAGCAGACTGCTGGAGAGACTGTAACTGCCCACGATTGCAGTTGTATTTGGATGCCACTGTTCCCAAAGGCACCTCATTCACCAGATCCTGTAGCACAAGGGTGGTGAAAAACCTGCGAGGAGAAAAGGAAATGCAAAACATTTCTTAAACCTTATTTGTTGTTTGACTCTCGGGGGATAAATCCTTGAGTGCTTTGGGTCCCAATGTTGGGAATCAATGTGCATAAAGGAAGAAGACACAATAGCGGGAACATCTGAATAAAATAATATAATCATGCACAACAACCATCCGTTAAATAAAAGTATATAGAAAATATAATGCTCGATACATGGTTATTAAATCCATCCAAGACTGAACATTATAAGCTTTATTGATCTTTTATTGATCATGTAAGTGTGCTTCCCCTTGTATACTGGCATAGCATATGGAAGTATGACTTGACATTGACTGTAATTAAGTATTAAGTTAGGTAATTAGTGTCTGCCAAGCCACATGTTGTCACATGTTTACAATTAGAATTCTCATATTTTCGATTCCTTCATGAACTGTCAGGGAATTTTTAGTTCCACGACAGAAAACCACATGAGCGGACTATTTGCCAATACTATGATGTAATGCGTTACCGTTTATGAATAGCCATCTGCCTACGCTGCTTCTCTGTCTTGGCTACGAGTTTGCCACCGACAGATCGTGCGAGAAAACCTTCCTGGACGCCCACCAGCTCCGCTACTCTCTTCATCGATGACGAGAGCTGTTCCCACAGACAGAAGAACTGATACCAATCTATGGTAGTCCACTCTGCGTACAGCGGGGTGATCTGGGGGGAATTTGGACATAGAATTTTAAAACCTCAAAACGTTTGAAGAGGGGGACTTTACGGGTTTAGAGCTACATTAAGATATAGATACTATTAGCAATGTATGGGTGAGGTTTCAAGGATGATAGGGAGTGAGTGAAGTTGACCAATTGTTTTAAGCAAGTAATAATAATATAAGATATGCGTACCAGATACAGAATGTGTAAGTCATTTTCTAGTACAAAGCCCTTCATGGCCCGCTGGAGATCTGCAAATATTCCCAGAGCCTCAGGAGGGGAGAGGGAGGAGGATAGGGTGGCTGCACCAAGTTGAGTCGGACAGTACCGCTCCTCTGGGTATGCAAAGACATCAGGGAATACAGCAGTTATTGTATTGGCAAAGGTGGTTAAGCTTACGTATAACTCATGTATAATGACATGTGATGCATGAATACAGAAAAAAAATGCATTATTCTTCAAGACTTGTGTAAGGACACTTTTGTACCAGTGGTTCAATTTGTTACTAAAAATCTATTGATCGTATGTCAAGATATCACGCTCACTGAACATAAGAAAGACCGCACATAGGCAGTACCTTGTCCGTCCTTCTGGATACTGATAAATTCATTCTCCATTAGCCATTCAACACAGGCCTCAATAGCGCCTTTGTCAGTCTCTTCATTTGATCCTTTTCTGCCGTCACATTTCATGCTGGCAGCCAGTAGTGAGCATAAAGCATATGACCTCACATCCTGTGGAGTGCTGGCTACACCTCCGACAATGATCTGAAAGTTGGGATGAGTTGGGAAATTAGGGTCACAAACGATACAACTATTCTTCAAGAAGGAATTACTCATGATCTATTTACGGCCTAGAAGTTCGATGGGTTCCAAGTTCATTTTGATAATCAGACATACCTCTAGGATGGCTCGCAGCATGCTGGTGGTGACGCCTTCTCCCTCTCTTCTCACCAGGCAGCTGCTGATTGGCTTAAGAGCACCCGTAAGGAGACTAATACCTTTCTGACGCTCCGCCTCCTTACACACCAGCACGCTCTCACCTGAAAGAGGACAAACAAAATGACGTGAGGCCAAAAGACACGTGTGCTTTAATTCGCTTTTCAACTTATATGTGCCCAATTATCATCACTGAAGCTTGTTGATTACGTTTTGTTTTCTCTATCCAGGCAACTGGAATAACAATGAACAAGCAATGAGAAAAATCTTCCCTTCACACCTAAAGTGTCTACTCCTTTTCTCCCTGCTCGTCCAGCCATCTGTTTGTACGTGAGCGGGTCCAACAAGTGTCCGTTGAAGGTAGGGGTTCGAATGATGACCCTGCGAGCCGGGAGATTAACCCCCGACGAGAGGGTGGAGGTGGCAGCCAGGACTCTGACCACGCCCTGACGAAAAGCTCCCTCCAGCACATCGCGCTCATCGAATGTCAAACCTACAGAGACAAACGTCAACTTATTCATGTACTCGAAACAAAACAAAAAAAAGCACAGTTCAGCCCCGCAGTTTGCTGTGGCTAGCAAGTGTGTTCACCAGCGTGGTGGAAGGCCACCCCCCATGGCACAGTTCGCTGGAGGATGGGGTCTAAACCAGCTGGAGTGCGTCTCAGCTGGGCGACAACATCCACTAGTCCATCCCGATCCAGATCCACTGGCTGAGGCTCTGCTTCGCCCTGATGATCTGAAAGGATGAATCTAGACTTACCACAAACAACCTTCAGAACAGTCGGACTTTACCTCACTATTAAATATAGTAAGCACACAATGTAAACGGCGTTGTACCAGTGTGTCTTAGGTTGTAGAATTCTCTGGCGATGCTGTCTGCCAGTTTCTCACACCAGTTCTTCGAGGGGCAGAACAGCAACACAGAGCGGCCCTCTCTCGTGGTCTCATAGCACAAGCTCACTATGTGGTCGTCATCGCCCTTTATGAATCATCACATTTATTAGACACGCACAGCACAAGATTATACTACCGATCTCTCTTTCGGGAGGCGTCTTTCATGATAACACGCACAGCGGATGATATCTGAACTACACTCTCGGTTACCTTGATGTGGAATGCAGGAGTGAACTGGCGGACCACAGAGAGGCTCTTGTCGTAGATGTTACGTCCCACTTTAAGATGCTCATGCAGGGGTACGGGTCGGTAGTCTGTCTGGTAAAGCTCTGCGCCTAACCAGCTAGCCAGGAGGGAGAGGTTAGGCAAGGTGGCACTCATACCTATGATCTGTACACCCTCAGAGAGAGACCTGTCGAAAAGAGATGTACAGATTAACAGCAGAAGAACTTGGATTTTTAAACGCTGCAGTTGTTACACAAGACAAATGTAGACGGACACAAACCCAGTGGTGTTCTGCTTCTGCGCAATGAAGCGGATTTTGGTTAAGAGCAGCTCCAGTAGGTATCCTCTTCCAGAATCTCCAACCATATGCAACTCATCCACCACCACCAGACCTAGTAGTACAACAATAACACGCGCGCCTTTCAAAATCATACTCCATACGTTTTATACTCAAGAAAACCCACACTTATCACTGGTATGTTACCTAGTAGACCCATATTGTCCTCTTCAATGAGTCTGTTAATGAGAGAATTGGCTTTTTCTATGGTGCAAACAGCCACGTCCAGTGCTTTGAACCCTCCAGCGGCCGAGGTGCTTCCCATATATCCCTCCACACGAACTCCTGCCTCTTGAAAAACACTCTTCAGAGTCGCAGATACGAGTCCGTTAGATCGAGACACATATACAGACGGACAACACAATGCCCCAAATGCATGTATTACCTGTCCACTGCTTCCTCACCTGAAGGTAGTGCATCTTCTCTTTGGCCACAGACACAAATGGCAGAATGAAGAGAGCTTTTCTTTTCGTCTCCAACACTCGCTTCAACATCAGCAGCTCAGACACCAGAGTTTTTCCAGCGCTGGTGGGGGCTGAAAAAGAAGAAATATAGAGCTGAAAATGATCCTGACGGTGAACGACACGTATATAGATAGAGGTTCAGTTTCTTACCAGAGTATACCAGGTTACCTCCCTGCAGCACCTGTCCAACAGTGAGGCATTGAGCCTGCCATTCGAACATGCGAGTCACTCCGTGTTTCTGGTAGCGCTCCAGGACAGGTTTTGGTAAACCCCAACTGCATAACAGCAGCTTTTCGGCTTGTCCCGCGGGAGCACACAAGGCAATGCCTACATTAGAAATACATTTTAAAAACTCCCTTTACAAGTGGTATTGAATAAAACTACTGGCAGGAGTCTTAAGTACTGTGACATATAATTGTTTAGCTCAGCAGAGGGGATTTTACATGGGTAAGAGAAATCTTATTTCATCGGGGATACAATCTAATGTCAGATCTAAATGCAAATGAGTAAATTGTACAATCTGGCCATACCTGGACAAGAGATACCTTCATAAAAAGTTCAAGGCTTCATACCGAGCAGGCATAGTAGCCAACTGCCCCCATGGCCCCAAAAGCTCCAGGCTTACTGTGTTCACTGGTTTGTGCCAGTGCCTTTTATTAGATTAAATATGATCTTGCACTGTGACGACCCCTCCACTGCACTAGGTGTCCCCTGTCCCCTGGCTCTTCCTCGTCCTTCAGGATCTTGGTCGTCAGCTTCATGAGCCACACCTGGGCCCGGTGTGGTTCCTGATTATAAAAGCTCACCACCTTCCCACAGAGTACCTCTCTCTCTCTCTTCCCTTGGCTGCTGCTTGCTTTGTTTGCCACAGACGTTGCACACTTGCTCACATCACTGACATCCATGTTTGTTTAGTTATAGTTATTTAGTGTTACTTTGTACAAGTAGCACCTGAACACTAGGGGGGGGGGTGCTTAGATCCTGTGTCCTGGCTCTTCTTTGTCTTCTGCCGCCTTTGAGCCGGACTGTGACACACTGCACTGTAATGTTTATTTTTCCTCTCTGTATCAAGTCTAATTTTAAGAACCATTTCAGTTTTGTGCTCATATTTTGTAAATTCCTTCATTAAATTCAAACGAACTACCAAATGTTATTTCTGCGCCCGACTAGTGTTCCGGTGTAGAAAAACTGCGCAAAACACAGAGGTTGTGAGGAAAGGGGGATTTAGGGGGTGGGGGGGTTCAGAAGATCATTTTTGCCCCGGTGTACTTTAGCAGGTTAATCCAGCCATGACAATGTGTCAGCAGTCAACAACACAGAGAAACAAGAACAATTGCAGAAAATATTAACCTTTTTAAAGAAGGTTTTATACGTTTACTTCACCTGGCTGAGGTAAAGTGTTACTGAGAGCAGTGAGGTCTAAACCACTGGGGACCGTGAGCACAGAGGCGGACTGATTCTGTAATGACTGCTGGAGTTTGGCCTTCTTCCCGGCAGCTGAGAGGTGGGTGGGGCTGAACAAGATGTAGTCCCTGGATACATCCAGAGGTGGATCAGCGTTCATATTTGTCTTTTTGTCTTTGCTACGAGGAGAGCTTTTTCTTCTCGATGGAAGCGATTGCCTAGTGATACGCACAAAGTAAGAAAAAACGCTTTTGTTACCAGAAAGGTACAGAGGTAGATAATCGAAGCACAAGAAAAACTGGGCAATAATGTGTGAGTTAATACTCACTTGGTGGAGCTGCCTACTTGCTGATCGTTTTTTATTTCTTGACAGGGTAGCCCATTGACGCAGGCAGAAGCTGGGGGTGGCTGGATGTTCTCTGGGCGCCTCTGAGCATGCTCCGCTTCCTCAGAGTCCTCGCTGAAGAGAAGCCTCTGTGCAAGGTCTTTGCAGTCAGCTCTCCATCCTGGTCTCTTACAATCACCACTACGCCCATGGACTCCCTCGTGGGTGCTGGGGGCTCTGTGGGGGGCAAAGGCAGCTGATGATGCTGCCTCTTCCTGTGCATCTCCGTTTACTGTTGTTGGACACAGATTGTGAGCTGCAGGCTTCCCGGGGTCTACAGCATCCAACACCTGCAGCATTTCTTCATCGAAAGCTAATGTGGATTCTCCCAGTGGAAACGCTGCTCCTCCATCCTAAAGTGGAGATTAATATCACTTGTGATCTATGTAGAAGAGAATCAGAGATGACAAACGGAGTAGGAGGAAAAACTCTCAAGCTGTCACTCACCATGAGGCCGTTTCTGCTAATGTTTGTTTTGCCTGATATGTTATGGGTTTTCTGCACCAGTCTGTGTTCGTCTGGTGGCTCATCAGGAGCCTGGAAACTGCTCAGATAAATGTATGTTCACCACAGGTAAGACTGATGTCCATTCATAGAAATGTTACTTGGAATGTGTTTCTAGGCAACAGGAGTACTTTTATCCTGATTCTTCTGAATAATCCAACATTATAATTGAAGTGAAACTGTGATTTTTAAACTGACCTTTTCTTCTTGATCTGGTGCTGACCCATGTAGCTTTTCTTCTTCAGAGGAGGACCCGAGGTGCTCATGCTGAAGAAGCTGTACAGTCTTTGACAAACGCGTGAGTAAGTGGATGTTTATGAACATGACATCAGTTTGACTCTTGACGCGAGTTTATATACAATATTTAACAACGTGTATCAGTCGGTTAAGCGAAAACAAGCGTCGCCGAGGAATTCATTATTTAAGTTGCTAAGTGTAAACATATTGGGCAGCGCTGAACAGATGTGAAATCAAAAAGTCCGCCGGAGTGCCGCCCCGGTGCTCAACAAAAACAGTTCGACGGAACAAATGCTGCAATACAAAGGTTCCCATGCAATCCGAGTTTACTACCAGGCCCACTGATGCCACACAATAGTTATATTAATATTATGCTGACATTACTCTCATAATACTTGTAGTAATATTGAATAGACAGTTCATAGACAATAGACAATCCGTTGATTAAATTGTTGCTCTGTGTGTGCTTACTTGAAAGAAGAATTTTGTAAATTTAGTGCGGAAAAGAAAAAGGCAATAATCTCATAGTTTTAGAATGATGACATTATCAATAGTAAAATGTATGGACAAATTGGCCACAGTTTACAAACTGACGACAATAAAATGTATGGATCAATGCAGTTTGTGCGCTGACCATAGTCTGGATAGTTTATGAATTGTCTAGGGTAAGTTGTATGAATAAAGCTAGTGAGTAAACTAGTTATAATACTATAGGGTCTAATACTGACTCAATATAGAGTGAGTCAGTATTAATGGCAAAAAAACACTTAAGTTGTAGTTTATGAAATGTCAGAAGTATCTGCATTGATAAATGCAGTTTATGAATTGTCAGTAGTAGCTACATTGATAAATACAGTTTATGAATTGTCAGTAGTAGCTGCATTGATAAATACAGTTTATGAATTGTCAGTAGTAGCTACATTGATGATTACAGTTTATGAATTCTCAGTAGTAGCTACATTGATGAATACAGTTTATGAATTGTCAGTAGTAGCTGCATTAATAAATGCAGTTTATGAATTGTCAAAAGTAGCTGCATTGATAAATACAGTTTGTGAAATGTCAGTAGTAGCTGCATT